>VNKC01000397.1:0-36244 GCA_008042775.1 Drosophila pectinifera
AAGATTATGTAGACGCACCCATATGTATGCCTTTGCAATCTACCTCGGTAGTAAGGGAGCTCTTAGAATAGCGGGACACAGAAGCGATGCTCGTCGGATCTTTCAGGAGCGCCAAACGAATAAAGGCCAAATTAAGCGAAAAGGCTTGTCCTAGAAAATCTCGTTGGTGTCGCGCCAACTGCGAAAATAGTTCATGCAGATGGACAGGAAAATGAACTAGCCTGCTAGCTTATCGTCTGTGCGTCGGTCGTCTGATAGTCCAAGGAGTAGTTTACGTATCATGGCCAATAGAGTGCTTTCGTTCCCACTAGGTGATTAAAGACGCGGGGTATGAGGAAGCGTCGCATGTGGTATACGTTTTTCGTCTTATTATTATCAAACAGTTACCTGTGCCTAAAAATCGTCCAGTGCTGGAAAACTAGTTTTGTAAAAGCAAAACGGGTGTTGTAAAAACAAAAAAGTTAAACGGAAGAAAATCAATAAAAACATAGAAAATTAATGTCAGGTTACATAAAACAAAACTTTGTTGTTCTTTTTCAGTTCGTAGAATCTACAATATCCATAGAACCCAAATGCCAGTGAATAAGAAGCTTCAAAAATAATATGATTTAAAATATTCTCCAATTTATTTACCTTTCCTCTTCTATTGACATTTTCGCTAGCGATATTCTAGCATCCCTTCTTGATATTTTACAAATACGAAATGTTAATGCAATTTTTAGTTATTTTAATATTTTAAAAGTGTATTTGCGGTGTTCCCTATACGGCTAAACACTAAAAATGGATCGGCTGAAAGCAGTTCATCTGTTTGAAAATTTAGCCATTTAGCGAACGAGGTCTAAAAAAATAACTAAAAACCCAGTATGGCTACAAAGTTGGTATATGGATTGTTAAACTTAAATTAAATAGTTAGAAAAAAATTTAAAATGATGGCGAAGAATGCAAAAAAAAATAATAAGCGTTTGTTTGCAAATTTAGCTACCGACTCTACTCGGTCATTCCCCCTGCTGTTAAATATCGACGGTATTTTTACATAAAATGTTTGGTTGTATATATATTAGATTTTATTTAAAATTTTAAAATGTATATTATATATATATTAATATGTTGTGTCCCGCAAAATGAACAACAAAATTTATTTGGCTCTTTCTTGTCCGTATAGAACTTCTTTATTCAGATGATTGTTTTTGACTAACTCTACGGTACAGATTTTATTTGAATGAAGTCTTCGCTTCTTTTCTTATGTTTAAGTATTAGTGATCGCGCAGCGATCTCAAATGCATTTCGGGAAATTGTTTTTTTTAGGATCCAAGCTTCTTGGATTTTTTTCATAATCACATAAGTGTCATATCAGCGAATTTATTAGCTTCTTGGATTTGTGTATACAATTAAAGTTGCTGATGGATACGTTACTCCCGCATCACTTAGACAGAAGCATATAATTTATTATGTGACCTTGGGGTAAAGTGTTGGTTGCTCTTTATTTTGTAACTCCATTTCAAGTTCTTTAGCTATGGGTTTTTAATAATTTATAACAATATTTTTGGGTGTTTTCTTGAGCTTATAAATTAAGTACAATATTATGTTTAAAATTAATAATGTAAGTGTTACAATTACTATTATTTTGTATAATTGGTTTTCTTTATTTTGTTTGAAATATATTTCTTTAGCGTGTATGTATGAATCGATATGGGGATGAATGGATATGGGTTCCAATTTTGTGATATTATTTCCAATATAAATTCTTTGTGTGTAGTCTGAATTAGTATTAGTATATAGACATTTCAGTGACAGCGATAGAACAATTTGATTTAAAATAGTTCTAGGTAAATTCCATGTTATTAAAAAATTCGGCTCAATGTAATTAATTTGAAAGTTGAGATGTATTTTTGTGAAAGTACAGTTAGTATTTGTTTGGCTAATAATGCCTAGTATGCATGAATTAATAATTATTTGTTTTGTGTATTTGTTATACAATTTGTTTTTATGGAGATAGTATTTGTTTTGAGTGCTTTCTTGTAGCATCCTATTCTCATCGTCTGGACTGGGTAATATTTGAAATACAGGTATTTTTATTATTTCTCTAGGTATATGAGAAATAATTAAAATTTCATTACTGTCTGACCTAAGCCAAGTTGATGTTTTTATGTTTAGTACTTTTTCCGAATTTATGTGGGCTATATAATGGTATCTTAATAATTTTGGATTAAAGATTCCTATTTTAGCTAATTGCATTCACATTTCTATATCTTCGATATACTCTGTAAAATGTTCCAAATTAAAAATTAACAACTCAAGCATTTTAGAACTTTCGTCATATTCGCGCTGTTTATTAATAACCTCTATTCATTCGTTAACGGTATCTATAATGTGGTTTAGTTCGTTAATTTATATACTATTCTGAGCTATTGATTTTATTTTTTCTTCTAATTCAATTTTATCATCACATCTAATGTTCCAAATAGATATTTATAAGCTGTACCAACAATGTTTATTAATCCTCTTTTATTTCCTTTGACTATTTAATACTGTTTATTTCTCTTTGCAATTTTTAAATTAAATATTCGACTTGTTTAAATTCTTTGTAGTCAAAAGCTTGTGAAAGGAAAATGTTATAAGTTTCCTCTGTTTTAGTTAAATTAATTGTAAGGCAATGGTATTCAAAATTATCTGGTATGTTTGTTATGCCTGTCTTAAATAATAAGTATGGTGACTTAATTGAGTTTATATCTATGAATTGGGTTTTAACCATTGATGGCATTAAAATTAGTATTGATAACAGGAAAATTAGGGTCATGGTGCCGGATCTCGATTTTGGTCCTCCTCCAAATATTTACTTTTATTATATTTATTTGTTTTTGAAAATTTGTCTTGTAATGTCTAATTTTTCGACCTCTGTTAATTTCTTCAAAATGCTCCTCATTAAGTTTCTCTAAGTTACCTGTCTTTTAATATGGATTAATGAGTTTTCCATGAATTAGTGGTGCCTTTCTATATTTTGTATTTACCTCAAACTTATTTCTATTTTTATTAAGATTTCCTATTATTGTTTCTTTAATTATTTGGGTATTATATTTTGGGGTACCTGCATAAATAAAGATATCGGCTGGGGTTCTGCCAGTTGAGTTATTTTTTAATTTGTGATTGTATGTATACAATATTATTTTTTCATTTTCATTAATTTATTTTCATTTATTATTAATTTATTATCCTCATCATCGGAAGTATCGATCAGGCGAATTTTAATTAATTAATTCTTAATCGTTGTATGCAATCTTTCAAAATCTGCCACTCTATTTTCGACATCTAACCAATTTTTTAAGGCTATGCTCATAAAGGCACTAAACCCAACTCTGTTTTTAGAGTGTTGGGTTTACCCATTAAGTTGAATGTTTGAATTAGTCCTCTTTTGACTTCCATCCAGTCTTTACCGTTTAATTCAATTGCGCTTGCAAATTTAGAATACAGATCAATGCATGTTAGGCAATTTTGGTTTTTAATTGTATACATATCTGCTACGTATGTGTCCCTGAAAAATTCGGCTTCTGGTGTTATCTTTAATGTAAGTTATGTATTTCTATGTTCAATTTTGGCTTGGTTACAAATTTCACAGTCGTTTATTAAGTTTTGAATAAAATTTTGAAAATCAGGAAGTAAGTTTCTTTGAATAGCCTAACCATCTTTTCGATACCTGGATGTAAAAGTTTTCTGTGATTGCTTAGAATTATTTCTTTGAATTCGGCATAAGTGTTTACGTTTTGCAATTTAATAGTTCCCCTCATTATTTTTGTGGTGGGATTCATAACGTCTTTAAAAGCTTGTTAAATAATTTCAAAATCTGAATCATGTTCTATGTATAAAGCGCTTGTTTTCGTGCAAAAGTATTTGATTAATATTTTTTTGTTGCTCTTTTAGGTTAAGCTCACAATAAAAAATTGTAATTCTTACTTTTTTAAAATAATTTTTAATTTCTTCTCCTTCTGTATTTCTGCAAATCATCTCAACTTGCCTTGCAAAATGATTAAATGGCGTTTCAGTAATACTTATTAAGTTTTCATTATCATCTCCAGCGCTGTGTGCTGTGGCTAATGTTTTAATAGTTCCTTAATAATTTTCATTTATTTTAATTCTTGACAATGCGTCGGCTGCATGCTTTTGTTTACCTTCCAAATATTTTATTTCAAAGTCATATTCACTTAATCTTATCTTCCATCTCTGTAGTTTCATATTGGGTTCCTTAATGTTGCTTAACCAGACCAAAGGCTTATGATCGCTTAATATTTAGAATGTTCTGCCGAATAAATATGGTCTTAATGTTTTGGCCCATACTATGGTTAATAATTCTTTTTCGACTGTGCTGCAATTTTTTCGTGTGAATTCAAAGTTATACTAGTACAACTAATGGGTTTGTTATCTTGAGAGAGTACTGCTCCTAATGCCAAATTACTAGCATCCGACGTTAATTGAAATTTTTTTTTTTAAATTTGGACAAATCAAAATGGGATCATTTATAACTAGATGTTTCAGTTTATTAAATGTTGCAATATATTTTTCATTTGTAAAATTTATTTTAAAGCCTTTTTTCAATCATTGGGTTAGAGGTTTTGCAATGTCTGCGAAATTTGGAATGCATTTTCTATAATATCCGCAAAGTCCAAGATTATTAATTAATTATTCAAAAACCATTCTCAGTGAATTTAAATGTTCATCGAGGGATATAGAAAATACAAATATATCGTCCAGATCAACAAGACAATGTTTATTTATTAAATCATGAAGGACATTATTCATGCATCTCTGAAAAGTTGCCGGTGCATTTTTTAAACAGAATGGCATTCGTGTATACTCATGAAGTCAGTATTTAGTGCAAAACGCTGTTTTATTAATGGAATTTTGATCCATTTCGATTTGGTGAAATCCTTTATCTAAATCGATGGTAGTAAAATATTAACATCTTCCAAGTTTGCCTAATATTTCGTCCATATTTGGAATAGGAAATTTATCGTTTAAGCCCCTGTAATCTACTACTTCTTTCTCATATGAAAAATGATAGCCATATGGCTTCGTGTATATGGGATTCTCATGATGAGTTTTTATATTATGCTTAACAACACTCGTAAAAGTCATATTATCACCCTCACGATATTGAATGCACTAATATTGATTAATTCATTTTAATAATTTTTCTTTTTCCTCCGCATTTAAATGTTCTAAACGGTAATTATTTTCTTCTGTTAATTTATTTTGCATAATTTAATTCTTCAGAACGGTTATTATGTTTTAAAATGGCTTCAAAGTTATTTATTGGGGTCGGAACTGATATAGTTACATTTTTTTTGTATAAATAGTCTTTTGCTAATAGTGGTGCAATTATTCAAATAATCAATTTTGGTATGATTTGCTTGTAGTAATTCCTTCATAACAAAATGTCATAATAGGATGAAAAGTCCTGAATGTAAAACTGTTGTTTTTAAGTAAATAAATTATTTGGTGCAATTTTCACAAAATTATTTATTCATATTGACCTGTCATAGTCCGTATAATAGTTGGACATTCGTATATTGGTGCATTTAAAAAATTATTTCTCATTAAATTAATAGATGAGCCGGTATCGACTAGACATCTATACTTTTTGTTGTGAATAGTAATTTCTATGTAAGTGTTAGTCCGAGAATGCCATTAGAAAATTTTCATTTTTAACATAAGGTGATTCTTTATTTTCAGTATTCTGTTAATAATTTTCATCAACTTGCATTCTTGACTGCCCGCTATTACTTCTCTAATTCTTTTTTCTCGTGTCTTGCTAATGTCATGCACATTCTGTCAGGTAATTTTCTTTGTATTAAACTTTTTGTTGTTTTATTCATTGCTTGAGTGTATAATAAAATTTCGTTCCTATTACCCTCAAGTTCTAATTTATTACTTATAATTAATTGCTTGTAATCGATCTCGTTACAAAATTTCCTTAAGTTACCTTGAAAATAAGTGTTATATAGTTGCCTTAGCAATTCTTCCACAGGAGTCTGGGTTTTATACTCGTCGATTAAAGCTGTCCTTAGTGCAGATCAGTTGTTGACGTTTAGAACTTGCAGAATCCTTTGGGCATTACCAGATACTTTAAGTTCGATGGCTCCAAATATAACTCTTCATTGGTTGTGTTGTATAAACGCAACAGTTAGTCGACTCTTCGCACGAAAGCGCTAAGAGTAGCTGGATCCCCTTCAAATGTTAGAATATTCCGGATTTAAGCCAACAATTGGTTCAAGTTTTGTTCGGTTAATTGGCTTGGCGCCTCATAAATTGCTGGTTGTGGTTCCATATTTATAGCATTAAATTTTTGATTTTCTTTTAAAATTTGTGCTAGTTTGGTTTCACTCAACTTTTGGATTTACCGACTTAGTCGTAGTAGTCGTAGTCGCAGTAGTCGATTGAAACGTTAACACAATATTTCTCTGCATACGGGTTCTTTTGCGGATCTTTTTATAAACACTCACGGCCTAGACGATTAAATTGCTCACTTGTGGGCAATTCCACGCGCTGATCTGGATATTCTAGTTGTATAGAGAGATCCTTTTAATTGATCAGTAAGCTATCGACTTTATTTTATTCGCAAAGATTTATTTGAGATCCTTTCGACTGCGCCATTAATATGTTGTGTCCCGAAAAATGAACAACAACATTTATTTGGACCTTTCTTGTCCGTATAGAACTCTTTATTCAGATGATTGTTTTTGACTAACTCTACGGTACAGATTTTATTTGAATGAAGCCTTCGCTTCTTGGATTTTTTTCATAAACACATAAGTGTCATATCAGCGAATTTATTAACTCCTTGGATTTGTGTATACAATTAAAGTTGCTGATGGATACGTTACAATATATATATTATTATATATTATTATTTTGCTAGGTGTCCCTGAAGATTTACTCAAATCCGATTAATTTAATAAATATTGAACCAATTTGAAAGATTAATAATGAAAATGCGGGGCGGTCAGAGTTAGTTTCTTGCCTAAAGGGGTCTACCATGAAAAGTTAAAGTAAAACACGAATATTTAGTCCTGTGACATTTTGAATAAACTTGAGGTGTTCTACTTGTTACCACTTTCTTCTGCACAACTTATAAACTCTTCATTTATTCTTCAACAGCTATTTTAACTATTTATCCAAAAAAGATAACGGACTAGTTTTAGGATCATTTTCTAATGATTCCGATGTGTACATTAATGGGCTGCTGAACGCGCCCGTTTCTCTTACAAATTTGCTGCATCGTCATCTTTCGTCCCGTTTTAATTCAAATTCATTTTCTTTGCATTCTTGACCGAGTACTACGGTCAGAACCCAGATTTGTTTATAGTTTGTGAGATATTGTCGTTTTGGTATTATTTTCAAATCTGTTGATCTATTTGATATTTTTAAGCAATTCGATTTCAGAAGAAATCCAAAAATGCGAGCGCTTTTAATTGAGTTTTGAACACGAGATAAATCCGATTCATCGTAGGGAAGTAGAAGTCATTATGTTGCTGAAAAAATAGTAAATTCGACGAGAGAGTCGATTTGGAGGAGACTGCGAACAAAGTTCATATCTAAACTTGACCTCAAGGTTACCATATTTGATGTTTTAAGCAATTAGAATCAAGAAGAAGAGAAAGTTTTGCACTACTTTTTTGTCATGTGCGGAGTAGAACACTTCATCCGATTCATCGTAGACAAATATAAGATATTAAGTTGCTGATAAATTGGGCTTTCAAAGGGTGCATTGACTTGAAGTGAATTCGAAGGGTTCTTTGACTTGGGCGAGACTGCGATCTGAATTGGTTGCTTTTTTTGACCTCAAGGATACCGTGTTTGATTCTTTTAAGCAATTGGAAACCAGAAAAATAGAACAAAAAGGAAGAGTGCTTTGCAATACTTGTACATCATGTACGGAGCAGAAGACCTCATCCAATTCATCGTATACAAATATAAGTTATTAAGTTGCTGATAAATAGTGCCTTCAATTTGTGTTTTGACTTGGATTAAATTTGACGGGTTCTTTGACGTAGACGAGACTGCGATCTGAATTGATTGCTGTTCCTGATTGAAATTAAAAAAAAAAAATAAGGAGAGTGCTTTGCAATATTTTTTCATCTGAATAGATTCTGGATAAAACAGTTGCCTATGAGTGGATTAAATTTATTACAAAACTACAAACAATAAAGAATATAAGAATTCCACGATGGACAGGAGGATCAAAAAGTCAACCAATAGAACTTCATGGGTTTGTAAATGCATCCGAATTAGCATATGCAAATGGAATTACCATAATAGCAAGCAAAACTAAGTTAATACAATAAGAATAGAAAAACGTCACCAAAACCTTGGAACTATATGCGGCACAACGACTGGCTAAATTGTTGAATGCAGTAACAAAAACTATTCCGACGAAAGATGAGATATTTGCTTGGAGTGACTCCTCAATTGCGTTTAGCTAGATAAAGAACTCAAGAAATAAACCACTAATAACTTCCTGGAGACACATAGGAACCAGGGACGTACAGTTGGACAAGCTGGAAGGAGCTGAACTATGGTGGAAGGGATCATAGTGGCTTCAAAAAGAGAAACGGAGAAAATTATCTACAGAATATAGAGATAAATACAGAGAATTGTGAAAGCTAATCAGAGTAATGGCTTATGTACGAAGATTCATAGGCCGATGTGATGCATTAAGATCGGGAAACTTATCCGTAGAAGAATTGGAAGAAACTCGAATGCAAGTATTCAAAATGCAGCAATTAAAGGATTTCCGGAAGAGAAAAATGGAGATACACACTAAAAGAAAATTGGCACCCTTACATCCATTTCTGGATAAAGAAGAGATTTTAACAGTCGGAGGCAGGTTTCATTTTTCGGATTTGAAGTTGGATCAAAAACATCCAATCATTATTAATAAGTCACACTTGGCTTATAGTTGAGAAAACGCATTTTAACACACTACATGAAGAAAATCTGTTAATCGAATCGCGAATCAAAAAAGAAGTTTTGGATTATAGGGTTAACCACATAAAAAAATATATACACATAAAAAGCGCGGAACACCAATGCATACTCTATACCAGATTTCGAAAACAATATGCACAACAATGGGACAGATTCCGGAGCAACAAGTAAACATATCACAGCCGGTTACTCATATATGCGTGGACTACGTCGGACCGATTAACATGAGAGTATCCAAAGGAAGAGAACAGAAGTCATACAAAAAATACATATCCGTGTTGGTGTGCATGAGTACCAAGGCCGATCATTTGGAAGCAGTAAGTGATCTTACCACAGAAGCCTTTATGGCAGCGCTCAGAAGACTTGTTGCAAGGAAGGGTCGATGCAGGCATATGGACTTAATGGAAGCATTGAAAAACAGCAGTATAAATCCGACCTTAGCAAATAAAAGCATACAATAGCACTTTATTCCCCTGGCAAGTCCTCACTTTCGAGGAATTTGCTAAGCTGGAGTAAATCAGTTAAGCCCCATTTAAAACGAGTCTTAGGAGAAAGCATGCTGACTTACGAAGAAATGAATATCTTGTTGGCAGAAGTCGAAAGTATATTGAACTCCAGACCTTTGAATTCAACTGATCTTGGGGGAAATTTAGATACCAGGACATTTTCAGCTTGGAAGAGTATATATCACCTCTGGACAGATGGAACTTTTGACGAAAATGAAGAAAAATTTCTGGCAAAAATGGAAGGACGAATATCTGGTTACCCTTCAAAAAAGACCCAAATGGGTAAACGAAAAGATGCATTTGGAAATGAGTTAAGTAGTGTTGATCAAAAATGAAAACACAAGTCCAACTAAATGGTCTCTTGGAAGAATAGAGGGGACACATCCAGAAATCGATGGAAAGGTTAGAGTTGTTACCGTAAAATCGCAGAATGGAGTAATTAAAAGACCGACAATTAAATGATGTCCATTAGAAACAGAGCAAAGAATGGATTAAAAAATATTCGACCATCAAGTATAATGAATTTCCTTCTAATGTTACCCTAAGTTACCGGACTTAGAGCATTAGAAGGACCAGCCAGATGAATAATAGATATGTTACAGAATATTACGATGATATACCTGGACAATCTGGAATTAGTGGACATAGCAGCATCAAATGGAATTTAGCTATCTACTATATAACTTGGACCCGCATAATACGGAACTAAAGCAATTGGAAAAATATATTTGGGAGTTAGCATTAAATTGCAAGGCTTTGATTCAATGCGAAGGAGCCTGTGAAATAATGGCGCACAATTTCGATATTCGAATAAAGCAACTTAAGACGAATAACGAGCTGATACTCGAAATTAGCAGGCAAAAACGAGCACCGTTTGAGTTTGTTGGGACATTACATCATATTTTATTTTGAACCATGGATGCAGCTGATCGAAATAGAGTCGAAGAAAATATTCAAAACATCCTTGACAACCAATAGGATAGGTAACAAATGTATGCTATACAAACATCGTTAATTGATTCAACATTGAATATAATAACAAATACATCAGACGGAATAAACAAACCGTTCAGAGCTATGGAAGAGAAAATATAAAGGTTAGGAAACAAATGAAAATCAATACGTAAATCGGATGACTCTAGTATACCAAACGATGCTATCACAAATCGCTTAATTACGGTTGATCTTAACCCACAATTGTTAACGCCACCACAGATAAAACGGGAAATTAGTTTAATAAAGGAGAAACGATCGACGATCATGCAGCTACCTGGATCTGCAACTGGAACTGAAATAAAGGAGATCTTCAACTCGATGACTGCTCAAGCAATGGTGGTGGATGATACCGGTGTTCGATCAGGAGGCATTAACAGTATATAGAATGATACCATTACTGTTTAAAATTCATATGAAGGCAGTTATTATGCAATTAAAATCTGACCTCTTGATATATAACTTTAAAAAAGACGCATATATCTTGAAAACAAATACACAATTGAATGCTTGCACTGGGAACTGGGTCTGGAAGTCGGCCGCGGATAATTCTTGTGAGGTATCGGTACTCAAGAAAAGTCTTAGTCCATCATTTGAGTTCCAAGAAAGCCCTGTTGAAAATATGTGGATTGAATTGTCCACAACAAATACTTGACTGTTCCAGGATTCCAGTCTTCAATGATCCAGTGTTGGAATGGACATGTGGAAAATCACTAAAATCTGGACTCACACGCTGCACACGAGATGAGCACAGAAGATAACTTTAAGGAGGCAGTGGCTCTGCCAATCACAATAGCTTTTAAAATTAAGAAGAAGAAATAAAGCCAATGGCCTTATTATTTATAAATAACACTAACGATATATATCTTAATATTAAACATCAACTTGAAGAACAGAGAATTGAAAATGTTATGTTAAGATGTATTAATATACTTATTCATTCATATTTGTTTTGGTTACCAATGAATACAATAAATCAAAATTAATAAAGGCAATAAAGCGCAGAATGTTTAAAGCTATGAACATGCAGAAGTAAACCGACTCTAAGAATCACTTTCTACCAATGCGAAGAATATATTAGGTACTTACTCCCTCGTCAAGTACTTGTAATAAGACTCACATATATAGACTCAGCGTATCACTAGAAAAGTCACAGCGAATAAAAAAAACGCTTATAATTTTGAACTTAAACTATACATTATAACCAACAAACATAATAAAAACCATTCGAAAAGCCATTTCTTTCCACATAACACAGATCTCCTTTAAAATCGGCTTCATATAAATTTAATATTATGTGGGGTGTGTTTGCCGCATGGTGCAAGAATACCAAAGATTTCCCTAGACAACAAGCAAACGAGTATGAACACGCTAAAGACGAACGACGAATAAAGATGAAAGACGAATAAAGACGAACGACGAATAAAAGACAAGCAAGCAACCAAATGACGAAGAAAGATGACGAGTTCAAATTCATAAAGAAGACGAGGATGAGATCGACCACGAGGATCGAGACGAAGACGATCAGAGAGCAGGAGGCAGACGCAAGCAAGCCAGAGAGGACAAACTACGACGAGCAGAGAGTTGAGTTTGGGCTAGGAAAGAAGACGGTTGCACGACGACGAGCCAATATGACGATCGAGTTTTGTGTTTTTCTTATTTCAAATTACTTATATTCTATAACAGATATGATAAATAAAAACTATACCCAATCATTTATTTTAATAAAACGAAATCCCACATTTGGGTGCAAAAGTATTCGTGAGCGGAGAAGCACGAGAAACGACGACAGGAAAGCCAACGAGAACGAGAAGTACAGAATGTCAAAGAGAGACAACAAGCTGAAAAAGTGCATAAATTGGATAACGATTCACACCGATTCACGTTCAGTTTCGCGACCTCGAGGACTCAATCCGTACCTTTGATGGAACAAATATATCGATCGAGTCGTTAATTAATGAGTTTGAAGAATCATGTGTTGGAACGACGTACAAAAATTTATATACGCAAAAAAATCTCTCGCTCTTGAACGAACTCAAAACGATGGTGAACAGCAAGGAAATACACGAACAGCTGAGAAAGAACAAACGCGCTAAAAACGAGTGTAATTTTGCATTTCTCTACCGCATGAAAGATGTTGCAAATCGCGGAGATATTAGTGATTCCGTTCTAATTCAATATGTCATCGATGGAATAGACGATCAATCCATTGATAAGACTGCTGTACGGTGCGAAAGACATGAGCGATTTTAAGGAGAAGCTAAAAAGTTACGTGACAAAAAACGAGAGAGAGAAAATGTTTAAAAGAGAGCAAGTATTTGAGAAAGACACGTTTAACAAGAAGAAAAGCTCAGTGAACAGAAATGTGAACAACGGTGTTAACTGTTATAATTGTGGTGAAATCGGACATATGTCAAACAGCTGCAAAAACAAAGAACGTGGTCAATAATGTTTCAAGTGTAGCCAATTCGGACATATCTCGTGAAATTGTGACAAAAACGAAGACCCAGAGAAAAGTAAAATTAATACCCATCGAGTGCAGGTGAGAAATTCCTTTACGAGCAAAGAAGTTGATCTCGGTAATAAAAAGTGCATAGCTCTATTTGACACCGGTAGCAAATTTAACCTAATCCGAGAAGACTTTTATGATGAATTGAGGCGTCCGAAAATCCAAAATTGCAGTGTAGTTCTAGTTGGATTTGGCAGCGTGCGCGATACGAACAAAATATATCCTATTTGCAAGTACGTAAGATGTCAATTGATTCAGAGGACAACGAATTAGTGAACGTGATGAAAATTACAGTGGCAGACAAAAATGACGAATTAAATATTAACAATCAGGCCAGTGCGTCCGCTAAAACTCTGTGCGTACAATTATAAAAACGACGAGTATCGAGATGCGCATTGTCTTAAAAGACGAAACACCGATTCTTGCAAGACCGCGTCGACTGCCGTTTGCTGAGACATGCCTGGTGGAGGGGCAAGTAGACGGGTGGCTACAAGTTGGGGTCATTGAGGAATCTGATTCCGAGTTCACAAGCCCTGTGCTGATGGTAAAAAAGCAAGACGGTACCCCAAGACTCTGCGTTGACTTTAAAAGGATTAATAAGGTAATAGTTAAAGACCATTTCCCATTGCCTCTTATCGATGACCAACTTGACCGACTCCAAGATGGCAAAATCTTTCACAGCCTTGATTTCAAGAACGGATTTTTCCACGTTCCTGTGGCAGAATCAAGCCGGAAATATACTTCCTTCGTCACTCAAAGTGCGCAGTATTAATTTTTTAAGGTGCCCTTTGGACTTTCGAACTCACCTGGCGTTTTCCAGCGGCACGTAAACGCAATTCGACAACTGAATCGCACCATCTCGAAGGTGCAAGACGAAAATAAAAAGACTTACAACCTGCGGTACAAGCAAGCTAGCCAGTATGCTTTGGACCATATTGTTGCCAATAAAAGAACTCAATTCGGAAGTGGACTCAAGCTGAAGCCAAAATACTTGGGCCCGTATAAAATTTTCGAATCCAAAGGCAATAATTAATACGACGACCAGGAGATCGGCGACTTCAATGGTCCTATAAACTCATCGACTTGTGCTGAGTATATGATGCGCTGGGTTACACTCGACGACGATGATGACGACGCTTTCGGGGCGAAAGCATAAGAAGGATGGCCAAATGTGAGGTGTGTTTGCCACATCGTGCAAGCATACCAAAGATTTCCCTAGACAACAAGCAAACGAGTAAGAACACGCTAAAGACGAACGACGAATACAAAATCCCACATTATTTTTTGGTTTGCAACCCAGCGACTTGAAAGAAGGTTCTTCAGCTCAGTAACACGACACTGGCACAGGGAAATAATTTTTCCAATTCCCAAAATAAGGAACTTCGTTAATAGGAACAAAATGTCATGAATGGGATGTGCGCTTTATAAAATATCACGCTGACATCAATCCGATCCGTTTCTCCACCGTATACATGGACCACCTGGAACCCTTTTTTAAGCGTTCAAAACGAAATTAGAATATTGCACCAAATTTACCATTGTACGAGCTGTAAAAGTGGTGATACATATTGACAGCATCACTTCATTTTAAATGCAAAAGGGTCTACCGATAGTACCACCACTGTCTTCATCGTGTCACTTTCGATATGCTCTTTCCCTCCTTTTCTTCGAGATTCAATATTTCGTATTCTTCTGTATCTTCAATTACTTTTGTACAAATACATGTTTTTTTCGAGTATGCGTATCTCTTATCTATTCTTGGACGCTTTTAGTATAGTTATCACCATTGTTTTATCTGGGTCAGAAAGAATGAGACCCAAACAACTTCAACTTCTGTGTTCTTAGTTCAAAGATTACTATATCATTAGCCTCTAAAATAATTCAGGAGCAGAATTTACTCTAAACAATAAGCGCCTATACCAAAATCCTATTAGGACCTCGAGAAATTCCTGGTTAGTTATAAATCTTTCAAAAATTCGGTAATGGATACTTTCCTATCCCACTTATATGCAGGGTATTATAATTTTATGGTGAAGATTGCAATGCAGTGGAAGAGTCATTTCCGACCCTTATAATATAAACATTACTATAGTTTTGTTATTTTTAAAATATACGTATCGGGTTAATAATCTTATGTCAGTAAGTCTTCTCATATTCACTGCGCATTTCTGACTGACTTGATTTCTTGTCCCTGCACTATTTTCTTCGGCATCTTTAGTCATCTCCATCTTTCACATTTCTAAGCGCCTTACGAATAGAATATTTCTTCATTTCCACTACTACGCTTTACAATTAACTTCCAACACACATAGATCGAAAACCTATCGGGACCTGTGACATTTCTCTTCCTCGTTTACTTTTAAGAAAAATTCACTTAGGAATACTAAGAACACAAAAGCCCCAAAACTAAAGTTCTTTTTCCTTATACGACAATTTCAATAAAAATTTACAATTTTATCACATTTCCTGGATCTCATGATCCTGGCAGTAAATTCCACACTGACTTTTCACTTTTATCACTTCTTTCCCTAAACTAAGTTGTAAAATTTGGTTGATGAGGCTTCGAATACTTTACCAAATAAATCTTTAGGTCTCCGTCAATCATTCCCTCTTCATTGGTGACATTGACCGAAACAAGCCCTCTTCATTCAATTTTTTTACCTGGACGGTGAATAGACCTGTCACATGGTATAAGGGATATACACTACGGCCTGCAGTTAAGGCCCACCTAAGTGAGGATTTTATACCTTTTCATACCAACTACAAGAGAATTATAACTTACTGCCAACCGAGAATGTATGTAACAAGCAGAAGCTGACATTTCAGACCCTATAAAGTACATACATACTTGATCAGCATCACTAGCCGAGTCGATGTAGCTATGTCCGCCCGTAAGAAATAACAGATCTCAGAAACAATAGAAGCTCGATTAACAACATACGTATCTGTTACACGGAATCAAGGTGTTCCAAAATTTGACAACGTCCTCTTTCGCCCTCGAAAACCATTGAAAACTAACCTATTGTCGTGATATTCGAAAAGTAAACCGATATAAAATGAATGAATAAAGCTTGCCTATGCAAAGCTAGCCCTGTCAATTTCATCCACAAAGCGTTACAACTCGACTGTACCTTACTTGTTTTATAAATCGACTTGATCTTCTCTGTATCAACGTATATAAGCACGCAACCATATTTCGCCCAACTTTCAACATAGTGTCTTCTTCATTTCCTGAAATAGAAATTGTTTTAGGTCCGTTATGTTTGCCTCCAACTAAAATGAATGAAATCGCAAATTTGGCATAAAATCATAATTGCCTACATAAGAACATTGAAATACGTTCTGACTTGCGGTAGATCATTAATGAAAATAATGATGAGCAAAGAGCCGAAATGACTCTATGGAACCCTATAAACGAGAGCTTACGAATAAAGAGTGTATAACGCTCACAATTGATAAACGAGGCTTGCTTTTCAGATTTGATCGATTAAACTTTTTCGTTTTGGATCTTGGTGAGTACACTGCGTTTCCTCTTCGACCAAATCTGTAATCTGCAAATATATGAGCCAACTTCAAAACATTTTAAGTTTTTAATTCAAAAGCTTTATTAAATAATCTAAATTTAATATTACGTGTGTATGATCATATCAAATAATATCAAATCAAATATTACTTCGTGGAAAACGACTACATTCGATCACGTGGCCAGGGGCCGAGTTTTCCGAAAAGTCCCCCAAATTGGTGCAGGCATTTTCCACTCACTTTCATCAGGATAGCATTTTCGGAAGTTTACGTACTATCGTCAGTTTTACAAGTGCAGCTATTTTAACAAAACCATTTGTGATAAAAATTCGTGTGTGAAATATAAAATAACATAAATAAAAAAATAAAACAACACAAAAAATTAATATATATATAAATTAAAAACAATTCAACTGCCATTACAATCCATTTCTTCCTAAAATTCAATAGTGAAGGATTAAATTAATTAATTTAAATTTAAAATTTTAATATTATTTGTAATTTTTTTAAAGATATATATATTATATATAATATATGCATGCATCAATAAGTATATTTAGGAGTTATTCGTGTGTCGAAGACTTTTTATTAGGTTATGCGGCTACGGTGAACACGATAGGGTGGGCACTGTCGGCGTCAAAAAACACATTAGCTGTCGACATCAACATACACATTAGCTGCTGACAATACATTTGCACCACCCTTCTTTTCAGGTATTCTTCTCTTTGGCCTTTTCTCAGGTCTATTTCCTAAATACAATTGAGCTTATATATATATGCGAAGAGGTAGCATTGTGGATCAAACTGGAAACCCACTTCCTATACCAATCCAACCAAGAGCGCGTGTCCTATTAGTAGCTACACACACCATCTTTCGTCTGAAGTTCAATTCATTCGTAATATGCTACTAAAGAGCTTGGTTTACGCTTGGGTGAACGTTTCCGTTTGCATTCAACTATTGAATTGGACTAGGAATTGAGGACAGCTTATCGATGCCACGATAATTATCAATCTTGGATTTTGAGCATTTCTTGGGTAGGGGAATGATATATGATTCATTCCAATAGATAGATAAATGGCTGCAACAAATATATTTTAAAACACAATTCTTCAGTTCATTGTCAATCGTTTTTCTCCTTCAAAGTAAACGGTCGTGATTTTGTTTTGAGCTTTGATTTCGTGTTAAATCTATATTATAAACCACTGGAGTTTCACTTAAAACTTCTACATTATAATATCACGTAATCGGTACAGTGGTAAGTCCATATAATGACCTCTAATATTATCTGTGTTGTCAAATCCTGCAAGAAGGTAATTTCTGCAAAGGAGCACGCCAAGTGCATTCATCAGGAAAGGGAAAGGGTTGAAAGGGAAATTATGTCTTTTGTACAGCAATCCAAAAGTGATTTTAAAAAGCTATTAATTAGCTATTATAATTAAACTAATGATGTGCTCTTTGCGTTGGACTCTTAGTTTAATGGCCTTAAACTATTAAATGAGACCCCCAAGCGTTAAAAAACCGCCGTTGGCTTGCATCATTTGGGGAATCCCTCCAATTGTGTAATTAATAATATAATTGTAAAGGCAAAATTAATTATAAACTTGAAAGTTATAAATTAAAATAAATGTGGTAAAATTCAAATTTTCTTACGATATGGATATTTCTTCTTTCAAAATAAATGTCCCTTACATGCTCTTTAAGCCAAAGTTTGTTGTTGTTAAAGAGTACGAAGCTGAGAAAAAGATAAAGCGGCCTGTATCAATATCTCTTCCAAAGTCAGACCATACCATTGTGCTCTCTACTTCTTCCTCAGTTCCAAAAAACGAACTCTCTCCTTCTCTTTTATCAGAATGCAAGAGGCTTCGTAGTAAACTCCCTAAATTGCATTCTGATAGTCTTTCGTTTATATCCCAGATAAATGTGTTCACAGACACCTGTTTAAAGTCAGAGATCCTTAGCTCCGAACTTTTTCCCAGATATGTACACAACATACAGGCTGAATCGGCCACCAGGCGAGGGGATGGGGTCCTAGTAGCGGTTAACTGCAAACTCACGTCTTAATCATTAACTTTCGGGGAATACAACGAGGTTGAATTCATTTGAAGCTACCAATTCATTGTAGTTTCACTTTTATTTCATATTCCAATATTCCCCCATTGTCGGAACTTAACTGGTACTTAATCGGTACCACCTTTTCGCTATTCTATAGACATCGGTTTCCAATAGACTTTCGGATTGGAAAAAATTAGTAGTTGAACATCTCTAGAGCTATTTGGTCTTCAAATGAATCCTCAAATACAATTTTAGCTACAGAACAACATGATTCATTGATGGCTTTTTCGACATTTCACTGTCTCAAGTCAACTATATTTGAAATTTTTTAGATCGCTTGTTTAATCTCTGCTTTGTCTTCGATTCGGCCAGAGTCAGTTGGGTTAGGCTGGCGAAACTGATGCAATCTGTGGATTCATATCATCCCACTTTCGATGTAACTATCGACATTGGGATTACTATTGATAATAAGTCTCATCGGCCAGCTAAGATGGAGCACTGCTTTCGCAGGGTGGACTATGGACGGCTTAATGAGTTTTTATCCTAGATGGATCTCGAGATACCTGAATGACAGGAACCAAAGGTCCTCTTTAAAAATAATTTAGCTAATGTGCTTCGGGTTACCTCTGGTGTATCGCAAGGGAGCCATTATTAATTATTTACATTATTAATTAACGACTTGCTGAAAGTTCTGAATAACTTAAGAGTACTCATGAACGCTGAGACGTTATACTTTGCATGCAACCCATGACGATTTTCGCCAGCCGAATTTACAAACAAATCTTAATAATTTTAATTTTTAATAATAATTAGTGCAAACTAATTAAACTTAAGTAGTTCTTGTACGCTGAACTGCTGCTGAATAGCAGTAATTGAGGATTTGAGTTCATTGGTCATATTTCTTGCATGGTGAATAAAGCCAGTGGTGTGCTTGGATTTATTAAATGGGGGTCGAATGAATTCGATGACCCGTACGGATCCTGCGTTTCGAGTTACCAGTGGGATGTCCATTGTAAACGCATTGAATCAGTTCAAAATAACTTTTTACTTTTCGCTTTACGCGGCTTAAACAGGGATGTAAACTTCCTGTGTGCACAATGTATAAACGTCGGAATCGCACAGGTTTGCACAAACTCACAGAGATATGCCCAGAATCGAACAGACTTGCAGAAACAACTTGCTCAGACTTACACAAACTAGCACTCGCACAAACTCAGAATCTTGCTCACTTGCAGACTTGTGTTATGTTCGAAGATCTTTTCATTGTAATATTTAAACACACTGAGTTTTGTATATGGATATGCATAATTTGGCGTACGGGATCGTTTTCTTTATATTATATTAGAGTCATTTTCTTTATATTGCACACACGTGGTTTTTTATACCCTAAACCCATAGGGTACAAGCAAAGACATAAGAAACATATAGATAAGTAACGTCACACGACTTTGCGCACGATTTTTTTGTGCTGGCTTTAGGTCTGGGTCCAGGCTTTCTTGAAATTATTTCAAAAGCCAGAGAGAGCGAGAGCTCTCAGCGACAGCCGACGTCTGTATCTGCAAAATTTTCAAGCATTGTAAATTTCTCTGCATGTATTCGTTTACAACAGCGCGCTGTAGAAATATACCTTTCACTTTATAAGTTGTAACCTAATTTCGAAAGACGCTT
This sequence comes from Drosophila pectinifera, assembly GCA_008042775.1. NCBI lineage: Eukaryota > Metazoa > Arthropoda > Insecta > Diptera > Drosophilidae > Drosophila > Drosophila pectinifera. Next base: position 20,230 of record VNKC01000397.1, read on the forward strand.
GCCCCCATTCAAGAAAGCTCTTGTTTTGTCTTCCCTTCATATAATAAGTATTCAAATATAGTATATATGATAGTAATGGCCTGAACAATTGTCATTAGGGTATTTAGCGTGCAAAGTGTGAAAAATATGCGAAGACAACAAATTTTTGGTGCTTATGCACGCAATTTGGGCCTCAAAAAGGACAACTTTTGTGATTGAACCGGTTGCTTATATGAATATGTTTAACAAATTTAAAGTATCTTAGTATTATGCATTTAATAACTCAAAATATATATATATATATGTATTATTTGTATTTGTTACATATTTATATATTTATATATTATATTTGTATATATATTTATATATTATAGATGTACATAATATGTGAATTACCCATTTTGAGTGTTTGATATGAAAATAAAATTTTGCTTTTGTTTGTGATAATCAAATTTAAATTTTTGTGCGCGCGCTTTCTATGTATACATATATGTATGTATGAAAAGCGCGCCAACTTTTTTGTGACCCCTTTTGGTTTCTCTTCTTGCGTTTGCTTAAAACTTGCAATTACATAGAGATCCCCAATTTCTACGATTTTTAAACTTTCTGAATATTTAAACGCTTTCCCATCGACTAAAAGTTGATCCGCAGCATCAGTGACATTTTAAGCAATATGTGCGTGATTTAATAAAGGGTTTTGTGATTTTGCGTGCCAATTTTACTTGCTGCTGCTGATGCTTATTGAAACAGGTTTGAGCTCAGAGCTCAAACGCAGAGTGGAAACAGGTGCAGCCTATTCCACTGCCAAAAATCTAGGCTCGATATTCCCGCCTTTAAGTTGTTAAGGTTTCCAGAAAGAGGTTCAACACTTTGAATGAAGCGGTCGGAATAATGTTTCCTAAAGATTTTGCGGCCACCACTTCATCACTTATGTCAAGATTATTTCTTACTAGATGATATTGGTGTAGAATATCTGAGGAAAGAAACAATCCCAGACTGCGACCTAATCAAAGATTACATTTGGAATGAAAATGAAATTGATTTTAATGCTGTAAGATCGCCTCTTCGAAAATGACTCCGCTCCGCCCCTGCTGAAGTTTATCGTCAGTGCCATAAAAGCACAAAAACACTAAAAGTTTTCCAAATAAATATTTAACATATTAATATTCGAATAAAGATGCTGCGGAAAGAAAATTCGAGTTTATATAAAAAGGTAATTAGGTTGGAAAAACAAAACAAAATGAATACCAATAGAAATGAAAAAATATTGGTGAAAAATATATAGCGCCTAGCGTATCGAGGTCAAACGGTATCTCGATTGACTTCGGACCCGGTGGCGTGATCGCCGGCGGTGGACTTTGGCCGGCAAAGGAGAGACGCCGTAAATGCAACGGAAGTCCGACGGGCTTTGGTGCCGGTGGCGTGATCGCCGACGCCAGGAATAGGGATGCAGCAAGGAAAGCGGAATCATTATTACGCGTGCAGGAGTCAGTGCAAATGCGTCCGCGAAGTCGAGCACCGAGGAGTCAAAGGATCAAGGATCAAAGATCTAGGATCAAGGATCAAGGATCGAGGATCACAGATCAAGGATCAAGGACCAAGGATCGGGGACCAAGGATCGCGAATCACGGATCAAGGACAAGGAGTCAAGGAGAGAAAATCAGCGATCAGGCGGCCAGGATCCAGGATCAAGGGTATAGGATCTGCACAAGGAGCCAGGACCAGGGAGCGACAGGTCCTGCGGTGAGAATCAGGCGGAACCACTAGATCAGCTGTGGCGATAAGGACGACGAGAAGTTGACCTGCCCGGTGAAACACTCTGCTAGCTCTTGTAATATGAAGAGCCAAAAAAAGGGAGTACATTTTGAATACAACGCATATAATTGTTCACGGGCAATCACAACACATATAATTTTGGTGGGACGAACACACAATAGCTGCACGATTCCGTAGCAAGCAAAAACCAATAAATTCAGTTCGTTACATCTGACGTCCAACGTGATTGTCCTGATGAAAGGATTTCGTATCAAGATGGGGATAAGGATGGATAAAGAATATCAGGAAGGAGGAGTACGACTGGGTGGCAACCAGGCTCGGCATCAAGCTCACCAGCACAGGAGAGCATGAGAAAGATGCTGTCAGACTTTTTTGAGGAACAAGGAGCCAACCCAGAAGTAACAGAGATCCTTGCAGAATTGGAAGCAAAATTCAGCAAGGCAGTCCCCAGCATAAAGCTATGTCCAGCGGCTGCGGAAGGACTCATAGCAAGCCTGGAATTCCGAAGCATGCAAGAGGGCGGCAAAAGCATGGAAGTGAGCAAAGAAAGGCACCCCAAGGCGAAGGCTGACAAACCTGATTACGCTAATGTAAACAGGTACTTTGTGTAGTTTCCAATACGACGGTAACGACAAACCACTGGAGTTTCTGGAGCAAGTGGAATGGTCGGCCGTAACGTACGTCCTCGGACTCCCAGAGCGATGCCTGAACTGCTGCAAGGCAGGGCCTTTAAAATGGTTTATTGCAAACAACAGGCAGTGGAGAACATGAGGAGAATTTGTGTACGACTTCAAAACTATTTCCGGCCAAGAGAATATATGGAGAAGTTGGCGGATCAGGTCGGGCAGCGAGAGTAGAGGTACGGCAAGGCATTCAAGGACGTCATGGTGGATATGCATACATTAATGCGGCCACTAACGATGACCTAAACGGAGGTGCTGACAAGAATTCTGGAGAACAGCACACCAGCACCGTAAGTTCATTCGCCCGTACGGCTGCAAGAATTTGGACACTGCAATGACACTGGCATATGAGTTCGAGGAGTTCGAAAGCGGGAAAACAACCCCCAAAAGATGTGAATTCAGGGCCATCAGCCTCACAGGGCAGACGCGGTGTGCAGAAGGTGTCAGGATGAAGGAGACACGACGGCAGGGCACAGGGAACCCAATCAGGGACCAGCGAAAGGCCGAGGCGACTACGTAGCGAATCCATCGCAGGCTTGTCATAGATCTGAGGGTCAGGATCACTGTGCCAGAGACACTGAAGAAATAGCCAACTTTATAAGCGAAAAGCTGGCGTCAGCCTACAAGGTGCCGGCAGATGGGAATCCACTTAACGGCAGGTACGAATGGCAGACGGTCGCTGTGGAGAGATAAACTCGCAGCTGGAGGTGCCGATCTGATTGGGAACAAAGACAGTAACAACACAACTACTTATACTCCCGGTAATTATCGACGCATTGATGTTAGGGTGGAATTTCCTCACCTACATCGGGGCGGAGGTGAACTGCGTAGGCTTTCGGGTGTCGATACATACGGAGTCGGAATCAAGGTTGGCTGGAGAAAAGGTTGTCCGTAGCCGTAGTAGAGGCGTCGGAGCAGTTCAACGAGAAGGACGTCGAGGGTTTCTGAGCACAGAGCTGAAGAAAATGGAAGAAATCCAATTAAAATAGCCACGCATCGGATAACGATGAGCGACGACCGGCCTGTTAAACAAAGGTATTACCCCAAGAACCCGAAAATGCAGAAGGAACTGCTGCATAAGGGATGCATAGAGCCGTCAAGGAGAAAATACAGCTGACCAATATTCATAGTGAAGAAGAAAACAGGGAAATGGAGATTATGCGTGGATATTCGTCAGATAAGCGCAAAATCCGTGAAGGACGAGTATCCGATGCCAAGGATAAACTACATCCAGGACAAACTGAGTGAGACGAAATAAATAAGGAGCCTAGTCCTAAAGGATGGTTATTGGCAGATACCGTTGGAATCAGAGAGCCAACAATATACGGCATTCACAGTGCCAGGAAAGGGCATATTCCAGTGGAAGGTGATTCCATTCGGGCTGTACTCGGCATCAGCAACCTTCCAAGGAGCGATAGACCTAGAGATAATGCCACACACATTCGTCTACCAGAATGACATTATGTTCATCGGTCCCATGCTAGAAGAGCACATGCAGAACCTTAAGGAAGTGTTTCGAAGACTGACGAAAGCCAAGCTGAAAGTGAATGCAGATAAGTGCCAGTTTTTCCGAAAGAAGTTACAATACTTAGGTCATCGCATTACAGACAAAGACATCGAAACGGATCCAGAAAAGGTGGCGGCGATAGCCGAGTTAAAGCAGCCAGCGAATGTGAAGGATCAGCGTCAGTACCTGGGCGTTGCCTCCTGGTACAGGCGGTTCGTGCCAGGACACTAGTACAGCCGTTGAATGTCCTCCTGCGAAAACACACAAAATGGGAGCGGACATGGATCACCAGCGAGCGTTCGAAGCTCGAGGTTGGTAGCAGACCCGATCCTCGCGTACCCAGATTTCACGAAAAAATTCGTGCTACAGACAGATGTCAGCGACCACGGACTCGGAGTGATCCTCACCCAGGACGTTAAGATGAGCGAGAGGGTAATATCGTACTCCAGCAGGTCACTCAATGGAACAGAGAGGAACTAATCTTAGCTATAGTTTGGGCTATTGGCAAATTGAGACCGTAGCTGGAGGGTTACCACTTCAAAGTGGTAAGAGATCACATGGCGCTGAAAGTCCGTCCGGAAGGATAGAGTGGTGGGCGCTAGAGCTGCAGCAATGCGACTTTGAAGTCGCATACAGGAGGGACAACTGAACGTGGTGGCAGATGCTCACTCTAGGCAGCCCTTACCAGAAACATGCCGCAGGATGAAGGAAAAGGTCGACCCACGAGAGCCTGAAGAAACAGATTGCAGGTGGGCGAGAGATATGCGAGAGAAGGTTGAACAAAACCCAACCCCCAAAACTTAGTGGAGGAAGACAAATTGTACCGGAACATTCTGCATCGAGCAGACAGCGAAGACGTTGGGGCATGGAAGCTATGAGTGCCAGCCAGCCTGAGAAGAAGGGTGATGGCGTAGAACCACGACACGGCATCGGCAGGACATGTGGGAAGCCGGAAAACGATCGCGAGGATCGCTACATGGTATCATTGTCCAGGAATGCACAAGGACGTACAGAGGTACGTGCAGAACTGTGAGAGCTGCTTGAAGTATAAGCCAAGCCAGCTTCAAGAAGCGGGGAAGATGGTGACGCAGATTCATGAGGATCCCTTGGCCACTGTTTGTGCCGATTTTGTAGGGCCACTGCCCTGATCGAAACATGGCAACGCGATGCTGCTAGTGCTTTTCGACCGATTCTCAAAATGGACTGAGATAGTGCCCATGCGATCAGAAACATTAAAGAAGGCCATTCATTAGAGAATTGTGTCAAGGTAAGACGGTTCTAAGCAGAGCATTCAAGAATTTCTTGGAGGATCTAGGCGTGAAGCACCAGTTTACAGCACCGTACACGCCTCAAGAAAATGCAATGGAGAGGGCGAACCGAACAGTGAAAACTATGTTCGCCCAATTCGCAAGTGCGGACCAGAGGACTTGAGACGAGAAATGGCCAGAAATACAGTTGGCAGTGAACACCAGTGTGACGGAATCCACAGAATATTCACCAGCATTCGTCACACAAGGAAGGGATCCACAAATGCCAGGCGCGCTTTACGACGAACAGACCACCAGAACAGTAAAAGAGATCATATCACACACAGACAACGTGAAGAAACTCGGAGAAAATGTTGAACTGGTCAGAAGAAACATGGAAAAAGCCGCACAGGCCTGCGCAGGAGGCCAAAAGTTCTAGATTCGATTTGGGCCAAAGAACACCATTTGTCCAAAGCGGTGGACGGATTCACGGAAAAACTGGCTACAAGATATGATGGGCCGTACTTAATAATTACGTTCACATTATCGGTAATATGCAGGCTGCGACAAAGAAACACACACATGGAAAAGACTGAAGACTGAAGAAGTCGAGGCCTAGAATACTGAATGTGGAGGAGCATGGAAAAGGCCAGAACCGGGGGAGGATAATTGGAAATGAGTACAAGCGGGCACAAGTTTTCATTTTCCGAAGGGGGAAATGTGCGGAGTTAAATAAACGCCTCACAAATGACAACAAACGCAGCCGCAGCAGCGGGATGCGAGAGGTGCGGGGACTGCACAACTTGGCGGGCGGCCTGCAGCAGCGAGGGAAGGGGAGACAGAGAAGTAAAAGTATCTCTGAAGGCGCCTAGCAACAGCCAAGGAGTGGCGATGCAGGTGGCCAGCCAAGGGCATCTAGGTTAAACGGGACCTTGATGGACTTCGGACCCGGTGACGTAATCACCGGTGGTGGACCTTTGCCGGCAAAGGAGTGACGCCGTGAGTGCAATGGGACTCCGGTGGACTTCGGACCCGGTGGCGTGATCGCAGGCGGTGGACTTTGGCCGGCAAAGGAGAGACGCCGTGAATGCAACGGAACTCCGACGGGCTTTCGTCCCGGTGGCGTGATCGCCGACGCCAGGAACAACGGGACCGTGACTGCCTATAAATAGGGAGACAGCAAGGAAAGCGGGTCCATTATTACACGTGTAGAGTCAGTGCAAGTGCGTCCGCGAAGTCGAGCATCGAGGAGTCAAAGTCAGATACAGGGACTTGCGACTCAAGGATCAAGGATCAATGATCAAGGATCGACGATCACAGATCCAGATTCAAGGATCAAGGATGGCGAATCACAGATCAAGGACAAGGAATCAATTAGAGAGGATCACCGATCAGGCGACCAGGATCCAGGATCAAGGGTATAAGATCGGCACAAGGAGCCAGGACCAGGGAGCGACAGGTCCTGCGGTGAGAATCAATAGGTCGAGCTGCAGGAGTTGTGCAAGTGGCTAGGCTTTAAACAGGCGATATATCGAGCCGATGAATTCCTGACCACGGGCCGAACAGGCGAATGGGGTGGCTGCGGCGATAAGGGAGAGCTTTAAGCGAGAAGTTGACCTGCCCGGCAAAGCGCCCTGCTAGCTCTTGCCAGCGAGACAGCCACATAATCGGACCAGGACGAGCGGCGTCGCAGCAGACGTTCAAGAATAATTGTAATATCAAAAACCAATAAAAGAAAGTACATTTTGAATACAATGCGAATATGCGGGCAATCACAACACATATAAATTTGGTGGGACGAACACACAATATCTCTGAGCTACCGCTCGATTCCGTAGCGAGCAAGAACCAAGAAAGCCAGTTCTTTACAAACTCATTAGTATTAAATCTTCTCAGCCCATCATCATTACTAATGTGGAAAAACATAACAAAAATACAGCAGAAAAACAACGAATGTCTGTACTCAGCCCTTAAAGATACGATAAGGGCAATGAATGAATCTGAAAAAGAATGCATAATAAATTGTAATGAAGTTGCATTAAAATAAAAATTAACATACAATATATGTGCTGATAAATGGGAAGTTACATTTGCTTATTTGTTATACGGGGTATTAAAAAAATGGAAATGTATTTAAACATTTTGTGCCCGAAACAACCATAAAAGGGGATTGCTCAAAAAGCCTTATTTATATTATATTAACTTAAAACTAAGTTTAAAACTCGAATTAGTCCGAAAGTGGCAGCATCTACTGCTGCAGTTGTCCAAAAAGTTAGAGATTACTTTGATTGTCTGAATAGTATTAACTGAAAAATCCCATGAAATGCAGACTTAACATTAACAATATTGTTTGGAATAAACTGAAAGCAATGCAGGAATATCTAAGGAACGTTAAATACTAAGGAAATAATATATATTGTCATGATGGCCTGCTCCAAACTACTAAGGCTTAACCAGGATGCGCTTGAAAATATATTTGCCTTCGTTCGTGCAAAAGGTGGTAACTGTAGAAACCCTTCCGTTGATGAATTTAATATAAAAATCTGCAACATTTTCAGAAATTGTAAAAGGCAATGTATGGTACTTTGACCTAAATATGGATAATTTTGTGTATAATGATAATAATAAATTAAGTATAGTAGATATTTTGTTGGGTATATTTCAAGGGGATTCAATTGAGACAAATGCAGTTCGTGCTTCATAAAAGAAAACGAGCATTTAACAGCTCCACCAGAGCTTTTTATACATGAAAATAAATAAATAATAAAAGCATAGATTTTGAAAATATTTTTAATATTTATTGGTTATGGTTATATTATGGTTAGATAAAAACATTAAATTTTATGTGCATAAAATGGATTTTTTAAAAAAACTTATTAAAGATTTACTTTTTTAGGATTGCAAATGGATTGTAGCTGTAGCTGATAGACAAAACAAGCAAGCAAATCTCAGTATTCTCTATTTCATAAGTGACGACTCAAAACAAATACATATGTATATATATATATATAAATTTTAAAATATATAATAATAATAAGAATACTAATAAAATTAAAAAATGTGGAAAATATAACGAAATGCAATATTTAGAAAACTAGCTTAGTTTCGGAACATGAAAGGTTTTAATGTGTAAGGTTAAAACATTTCAAGTCGACTAGAATGTCATATAAATATATATGACCCCATTATAATTGTAATGGCCTCCGCGTGGTGTNTATATGACCCCATTATAATTGTAATGGCCTCCGCGTGGTGTTCCCTGGTTACATTTATACATAATATATACATAATTATACATACATTATATTGGAGATTATATTACATTAAAAATACAAAAAAATAAAGAATATATGAAAAATTTTCCCTTACAATATACAAATTGTTATAATTATTGTTTTTAAACCTTTAAAATTTCAGAAAAAAATTTTTGTTTTGCAAAAATTTTCTTGGCAAACAGTATATACTCTGTATCAAGTTTGAGTGGTATTAGGAAAATGCCTCAAAATAATGGAACCCGACGCCAATTAATACAGAATATTTAATAATTTTAAATATATTTTATATTTTATATTAATATTTATATAAATAATATTATATTAAATTACATTATTAGGTACACAAATAGTTAATATATATGTATATATATCAATTAAGCTGTTTATATATACGCACTTACTTGTCATTTGTGTGTCTTCACATAAGCACAGGCGTTAGATTTTGAAATTGTTACTTGTTACTAACTTTCAGCGATTGAAAAGAGCTCGATTTTCGCAACAAGCTGAAAAGTAGCTTGCATATTGCAAGTCAAATGTATGGCCGTTCGGCAACTTAGTGATTATATTGGTCTTTGGTACAAGGGTATTATAACTTAGTGCCAACCGAGAATGTATGGAGAAGGAGAAGTCTCCAACCCTATACAAAATATATATTATTAATCAGCGCAACTAGCCAAGTCAATTTAGCCATGTCCGTTTGAAATGTCTGTTGCATGCAGAATTAATTAATTTAAGTAAAATCAGATAATAAACTTGGGAGTTATACATTAAAGGTGAAATTTTAATTTACTTTTTAAATATTTTATATATCTTTTTTTTTATTCATATTTTTGTTTATACAAAAAAATCAATAACACTATATAAAGTATTGAACAAAATTAAAGACAAAATGTTTTAATTTTTTGGGATTCGGACACACGACATTGCAAAATTACAGCGTACCTGGCATTCATGCCATACCTGATATAACGTAGTTGACAGCGATTAAATAACTTCATAATTTAAAATGTCCTTTTTTATTGGAATAAATTAGCAGAAACTAGTGTGTGTGAGAGATAGCATGGACCACAACCATCTTTACATAATCATCGGCGATTGACATTTTCGACCATGTTTGATAAAAAATTGCCGCCAAGACTGCAGAATAGAAGGAGAAATAAGGAGAACTGAAATAAATTGCATTATTGAATATTAAGTAGAAAAACTGAGCAAGTAAATAAAATAATTTTTTTTTTATTTTGGATTTTGCGAGATTTGAACACTCCAAGATCTTGCAAAAGTAACGCGAACCTGGCACTCAGAATCCGCTTTTGATAGGAATAGAGAGGAACAAGTGTATGTGTAAGGGATAGCAGACCACTAACCAATTTGTGTATATGCGAGACTTTTGCAACACTCATATTTGTATGGACAGCTCCAATGGGTGTTGCTCAACATGGTTCTGGCAGCATTTGTCGGTTTTCGCTGTGGCTCAACATGTAGCAAGGTTTTTCTTCATTTTCAACATTTTCCAGGTTTTTCATAATTTTAAGCATAATTATAATAAGTGAATTAGTGATGTCAATTTCACCAACAATGCTTTGGCTACCGCGTACCTCACGTTCGTTAACACTCGACTGTACCTTTCCTACTTGTTTTCACAAATGGTTCTGGTAAAATTTCTGTTCGGTGATCACATTAAAACCTTACTAACGACTAACTCAAAAGTTAAGAGCCAAGAAATCGATAGCATTTTTGTAGACATACGAAATCTTTGCGCAATATCAATAATCCGTTAGGTCCGTTTGGCTATTAGCACATTTTATAAAGACACAATTTCAACAGAACCATTAAATAAGATTAAATTCCTCCCTAATGGGGCTTTCAAATTCTTCTTTTTCGTCAATGACATTTTTGTAACCAGTGTATTTGGTGTGCAGACAAATGAAAGAACCTGATTCCGTAATATATACAAATATGTTAGATCAGCAATAACCGGTGAACAATCTAACGGAGAAATGAAAAGAGCAGCGAAGCGAGCATTTCAGAGTCCAGAGAAGAAATATCCAGTATGTGTAAGCAGTGTTTCCAACTGACTGAGTTAACTATATTTACTATGCTTAGATAGATACTACTGTGCTTAGTTTAAAACGGCCGACATGTATGGAACGACTAACTATATGGTACAAGCCACTTACATTTTCCAGAAGCTTGAGGAGCGAGAGCGCACTATCGCTCTTCGCTGCTGGCATAGTCAACCCCCAAAGCAATCGATGGTCAGCCAAAGCCAGAAACTATCGATAACATTCGAAAGTGCCGTGGATTGTTTTCCAGCTCTCCTTCAATGGTTGATAGCGAATTGACATTGAATTGAAGTTTACACAAAATTTAAGAAATTGACACATTAAGTTTTTACCCAAAAAAGGGGTTGTTAGTGTAAAATAACTATAAAATCATTATTTTTATTTCATGTTGGACGGGAGGTTCAGTATTCATGTATGTATACACATATATACACATAAATACAAGAATATTGACTTCCTCCCGTTTATTGTGAAATAAAAAAATAGTTTTTATTTTTAATATCTGTAAATCTGAATAATATGGTTTAATTTTAGCTTGAGATTCATATAAATCAAGCGGTGTACACAGCTATTCCGAATCCGTTTGCTAACATTTGCTGATCAATCCAATCTCGTGCTAAGGCTACGCTAGCATAAGCGGCCGGCACCTCATCATTGCATCCAATTCCCCAGGCAACAATACCACTCTGCTGATATCGATTTGTAGAGGCTAGTCCAATGGGACAAGCAAGTGGGGCTCCACCATCGCCTTGGCAAGTATCAACACCACGTTGCCCTCCCGCACACATGAATGAGCTATCCAGTGCAAACTTTGGCCCAAGTCGAGTGCTTCTCAGCCGGGCCTGACAAGAATTGAAATCCACAACTGGCAATGGCACACGTTTCATTATGACGCTGTATTTTCCCAGAGAACCAAATACATCCTTACCCCAGCCTGTGGAGTAACATGTTATATCTGGCTCAGGAATCGCTCCTTGTTGTGGTAAACATACAACATTAATGTGATCATCCAAAATAAAGGGCTGACTGAGAATCACAAGTGCATAGTCATTAGCTATGTTTCTTTTTTTGAATTTAGGATGCTTTATGGTACTTTGCACTGTTCTTTCTTGAAAAGGTAGACGCTCTTTTGTTGTTTGCGAGTCCCACTCCCCAGCACGGACCCTAAAAGTATCTGGGCCGTGTTCTTCAATACAGTGCACAGCTGTTAAAACCACTTGTGGATGTATAAGTGATCCAGCACAGAAATAACTCGAATTTCCAGAATGCAATAGAGCTACTGTCCATGGAAACTCGCCGAAGCCAGCTTCATTTTGAGAGGCCCCAGAAAGAATAAAATCTAACCCTCCAGTGTTCCGAACACCGCAGCCTCGTGGTTGGTTCGGTCTTTGTTCCAACGGCGTTGGGTTTAAGGTCTCAGTACGCGTCCTATTATCAGCACAACAAACATCTACAGATGAAGGGCAGACTGGATCATCGACGTTAAATCGAATATCGATTACACCAAATCCGTCAAATGATCCATCCTCTGTCACACTATTTGTTGACGGGTCGCATTTGTAATAAGGAACACAATTACATGCAGCAGTCTTGCCACTTATAGAATTAAAGTTTCGTGGTGTTATGGTATTTATGGGTTCGGGTGTAACGACTAATCCGATACCGCTGTTTTGTTGTTCCGGATTGTTAAGATTGGTGTTAAATATTTCTTCTATGTTTTTTTGTGCATTAGACTTTTGCTGGGGCGTACATTCTGCAATAATTGTTACAATTGTAATAACCAATAGAACAGTTTTGTAAAGGCCAGTCATCGTAAAATCTGCAAAATGCAAAATTTAAAAAATTTAGTAGTAGCAGGTAATATAATTAGGACTTACTAATAATTTTTAAAATAATTAACTTTCTTAATGAAATTTGACACAATTGTTTCTATAATACCTATAAGATATAGTTGACAGATTTCGATCACATGAATTAAAAAAAAAAACACAGAAAGAAGTTGTAAATTTTAATTTAACTTCTTTATTAGAAGAATATTTTGTTTTATCTTGTTACTTTTATATACATATATGAGTGCCAGCTGTATGATTAAATAAAAAAACTAAGCATGTGGCAAAGTATCAACTGTCGTAGCTTTCGACTGGATATAATTGCATTTTCGTCGGTAGTATGACTTTGCACGCAAAAACGCAGAATAAGCGTTAAGACTGTGCTAACTCGGGTTATTACGCTTGAGAAGTGTACTTTGTTTTTGATACAAAAAAATAACAATTGTTTTGAACGGGAAACTAGTTGATATTAGCAATAGAGCAATATAAAGGTAACCATGATATATTTAATAAATTTGGCGAGGATGTCGGTGGCAACATCACGCAGATCAAGTTTATTTTAAAATTTTGCCACGTCCACTTTCGCCCTTGAAAATCATTAAGAACGACAAATATGCTATACTTTTTTGAATTTCGGTTAGGGTTAGATATGAAATAAGAAATCCTATGCGGACGTTTTCTGAAAATTTGAGTATAATCAAATCATAAATCGATTGGATTTTCAGGCAGGCCCGCTTGAAAAGCGTGGCATGTTACCGACTTGGTCACGGGTTCAAGCCTTTGTCAGAAATTTTTTTTCTTCTATATTTTTTTTTGGGTTTTTAAGATTGTTTTCTTTGTTTTTTTATATTATTCTTTCTTACATAAATAAAACTGTAATTATATTATAAGTTTAACAAAATATATTTCGATTTAAGTCAATTAGTCTTACAGGATAACATTTTTTTTCAACAATGGTGAATTTTTCATCTATAGGACAAAAATCAAAAAATTCAGAATAGGAGTTTCTACTAGGCACAACCGGCATTCTCGTTAAATTAATTAGCTTTTTTTTGTTTTGGTTTCACGGTTCTCAAACCAATTTTGACTTTTATAAAGAAGTAAAAAAGCTACAGTCGAGTAAGCTCGACTGTGAGATACCCGGTACCAAAAGCTGTTACCTGTAATAACAAAAAAGAAGAATTATATTAAGCAAGCATACACTCAGAAGTCTTCAAAGGTCTCACAGGTCTTCACAACGTCTTCAAAAATTTAATGAATGAAAAAATAAGGGAGGCAAAATTTAAAATAATTTACTTTAAACGGCGCAAAAAACGCGGTAACACTCAAACACACATCCATACAGAACTTACAGAACCGCATGCGGCACCAAAAAATCCAACATTCACATCCCGCACAAGCACAATGACGAAATAAAACTATCGTATTTTATACTTAAGTATCCGGAAACTCGACGTCGCACCAACACTCGGTCGATCGCAATAAACGTATGAAAAATTTTGACGCTGGCTACACCAATGCAATTCGATCTGCTATCCCTTTCATACAGACTTGTTTTTTGAAACTCTATTCAAAAAATTTTTTTTTCTTTTGCAAGATCGATGTGTGTTCAAATGCCGCAAAATCAGATGAGTCCTTTTTTTAAATTTTTATTTCATTTGCTTGCTTAGTTTTCCACATTTTTATTATATTAATACATTTCATTTCAGTTCTGAGGAAGCTGGCTAATGTGGAAAAACTAAAAGTGTATTAGGTTAATTAAAAAAATTTTTTTTGCAGACGTTCTTTCTGATCTGCAGTCTCGTTACTATTTTATTGTCCATCGTATTCGAAACATACACGAGTAGAAAGACAATCATCACCTAATACGCATAGTTGGTTGTGGTGCAAGGGTCTAAATGCCCGTTGCGCTTCGTTTTTGCAAGATAGATCCGTGACCAATACCGACGGAATCCAAAAAAAAGTTCTATTAATTACATTTTCATACATTTGATACATTAATAAAATGTTATACATTTTATAAAGGCGAACAAAAAATCGTTCCCAGTCTATTAATGAAAATGTTTGACGCGAAGTAACATAATACTATCCCTTCCACAAACACTTGTTCCTCTGTATTGCATTAAAAACAAACTCATTTTTATAGCCAAAAACAACAATCGCCGGCCATTACGTAAGATCGGGTACGGCCTAGATTGAGGTCTGAGTGCCGGGTTCGTATTGTTTTTGCAAGATCTGCATGTGTTCAAATCATGTAAAATGAAAAATATTTTTTTCCATGTTTTTTTCTTACTTAGTTTTCTTCTTTTCAATCAATTATTTTTAAAACAAAATGAAAAATAGGGAGATGAAAAAATAGTGCCTGCGACAGGGTACTAGCCCTCAATCCAACGCAAGCCTATTTGGATTTGAATCAAACTTTCAGAAAACATCCGCACAAACCTATGTAGATATTCGTTTAAGACGGATATGGCTGGAGAAGATTGATCAAGAATGAATATACTTTATAGGGTCGGAGATGCCTCCTTCTGCCTTTTACATACATTATTGGTTTTTGCGAAAACCGGAGCACGCAAAAACAGATCTGCAAGCTTTTGGCCAAATGAAAATCGCCAAAATGAAGTAAAATCCGGAGCCCCCCTGATTATGTATCAAATCAACGATATTGAAGAGTAGATCGTATATACAGTGGCTCGGAGCTTATTTCGTGCAGGAGAAAAATAAAATTTCAAATGGACACTGCAACTAAACTAACAAAGAAATCAATAAAATTTAAACGCAGTATTTTCAAGAAACACTTAATTTATTAAAAGAACACAAAATTATTTTCTTAATCTTTAAACCAAAATATTTTTTCATATAAAAACTAAAAAACAAGACAATTCTGGCGCCGAAGCTTATTTCGTGCAAGCACTTTAGTATTAAATAACTTTTTTATTCCCTAATTTTAATATTTTGTTGGACCACCCTTCTGTTTGCTGACAGCTTTTAAACGATGTTCCATCGATTCCACCAATTTTTTTGTTGTTTTCACTGGAATTTTCCGCCACTCCTCCACTAAGGCACTCTTTAAGTCATTTTTGCTTGAAAATTTTCTTTTTCGGATCGCCAGGTCCAAAATTTCCCACAAATTTTCAATTACATTTATGTCTGGCGACTGTGCTGGCGTTTTAATTATATGAGGGCAGTTCCAGACTAGCCAAAGCTTCACATCTGCAGCGGTGAGCTTGGGGTCGTTATCTCGGTAGAATCTAAATCGATTCAGTATCAACAAATGTTTTGTGCACTTTGGAGCAGGTTATCTTTTAAAATGGTTAAATACATCTTGGCATCCATTATTCCGTCAATGAAAACTAGATTTCCGACACCGGATGCTGCCTTACAGGCCCAAACCATTACATGGCCACCACCGTGCTTAACTGTAGCTTTCAGGTTCTTTGTTTCTAGCTCCGTATTGGGTCTCCGCCAAACATAATGCCTCCCATCCGACCCAAACAAATTAAATTTGGACTCGTCTGCAAAAATGACGTCGTTCCAGAAGGAAATCGGTCGATTTTCAAGCTCCCTTGCGAAATTTACACGATCATTCTTATTTTTCCGACTTATAAAAGGCTTCTTTCTTGGAACTTGACCATTAAAGTTATGGTTGTGTAATA
>VNKC01000399.1:0-60403 GCA_008042775.1 Drosophila pectinifera
AATCGCTGTTTTCAAGGCTGTTTTGGCCAAGTAAAGGTTATTCTTAAGTTTGATTTTTTCAAAAATTATGATATAAAAATGCCAATTTAAGGACCCAAATATCCGCATACTTGAGGTCTTCTGGAGAGCATAATTTAGCCAAAAATGGAACGACAGCCAAATGCCGTATACTGTCCGATTCGCCGTTAAATTCTTAATTATTTAGAAATTAAATATGGGAAAAACAAAGAAAAAAAATTTTGGTCGATTTTTGAAAAAATGATAAGGGGTTACATCATTAAAATTGTCAAAAATTGACAAAATTTTTATTTTCTTAAATTTCTAAAGTTGATATGCAGAATAATTAACCAAATAAAAACTAACATAGAACAGCTTTCCGATTTGAAATTAAGGCTGTTTTGGCCAAGTTATGGTTATTTTTTATTTTTTTTTAGGACCCAAAAATCCGCATTTGATGTCTTGTGAAGAGCATTATTTGGCCAAAAATGGAATGACAGCCAAATGCCGTTTATATTCGGAATCGCCGCTAAAATCTTAATTATTTAATAATAAAATATTGCCTTAAAAAAAATGAAAAATGCACTCCAATAGGGTTTCAGGCACCAGGCGATCATAAATATTAGATAGAGAACGGGTGAGAGCTTATTTATGCAATTATTTTTAAGAGGTTCCTTTCCAAGAAGCAAAAAATCATCGAAATTGATAAATAAATTTCCCCAATTGTCCAGCTAAAGCATCCAAGTAGCTTTATTTGTACATATCCCGTGGGGATCCTTTCAGGATTTTGTATTGAAAACACAATGTCGCCGAGAAATCGTTTTATTCATCTCAACTTGATCTGAGTTGTGTGTGTGGGTGGTTGTGGAGGGGTTTTTGGGGGCTGACAGTGTGCTGAAAGTGGTTCTCTCTCTCCCTCTATCTCTATCTCTACCTTATTCGCTGTATTGCCATCTCTGTCTGTCTGGTGGAACTTCAAGGCTGTTTGTTAAACGGAAACGGAAATGGTCTCCAAATTGGGTTCCTCCCTCTTTTGCCCGCCCTTGGTATCTTGTTTTGACTCGAGACTATTCAGTTGTTTCGTTTTTTGGTATTTTTATGTATGGATTTTGTTTTTATTAACATAAATTTCAAAAAATAATGTTTTTAGCGTTGTTTTTGTTGATGTTTTTTGTTTTGTTTTGGACTTTGTTTTTAGATTTAGATTTAAATATTCGATATGCACTTGATGTTGTTGCGGAGTTTACAATCTTTCCTGCATAAAAATATACATATATATGTATATATATATATGGTTGTATATAATGTATGTTGTAAGTTGTTTCATTTCATAATTTGTTTTTCTTTTTTTTTGTTTGTATGTTGTGTGTTGTGTTTGTATGTGTGGGTCGCATACATCGGCTCGAGACGGAAATTAATAAATATATTCATCCTCACATGATGCTCTGAAGTTCTCCTGCAGCTAGCGCTACGAGTGTAGGTATAATAAATCTATATTTATTAATATTATTATTAAAGTTTATCATTATTATATGATCGGGCTCAGCTCGGATCGGATGGGCCGTTGAGGCTGCTGGCTGCTGGCTGCTGGCTGCATCTCCTTCTCCTCCAACAGGTCGCCTACAAGTCGGTCTCGCCGTAGAGGGCTGTGCTGAAGGACATGTAGTCCAGGGCGCCGGGCACTCCGTTGGGTCCCTTGTACGGCGGCATGCGCTGGATGCAGTACTCAGCCTGATCTGGTGGCAATTCGCGGCGCAGTTCGTCGGGCAAAATGTATGGCTGCGGAAGTGGAATAAGAAGGGAAACCGATTAGATTGTCTTTAAGAGATTCAAAACTATGCAATGGGGACTTCCCCATTTGCTTTAAATAGGGGTAGAGAAGTGGTAAGCTAACGCACCTTGTCGGCTGCCAGGATTCGGAAGGAGTCGATGACTTGTTCGGCAGTGTCGGTGTCGGTGCTCTCGCGGGTCATGAAGTCGAGGAAGGCGTCGAAGTGCACGTAGCCAGTGTTGTTGGGATCGACGACGGCGAGGATGCGCTGGAAGTCCATGTCGCCCTGTCGGTCCTTGCCGATCGAGTAGCCCAGCGAGACCAGGCACGACTTGAACTCCTCGGGCGACAGGCGGCCGGTGCGGTTCTTGTCGAAGTGGTTGAAGCTGCTGCGGAACTCGTTCAGCTGCTCCTGGCTGATGCCCTTGGAGTCGCGGGTGAGGATCTGGTTCTCCACCTCGTTGATGTTGCGATTGATCGAGGTGAGCAGCTGCTCCCAGCCGACGCGCAGCGTCTCCATCGTATAGTTGGTGTATCGGTTTTCGAAGATCATCGATTCCTGCACCGCCTGGTGGATCTTCTCCAGCTCCTCGATGTTCGGCTTGTACGCGTACACGGCCTGCTCGTACTCCTTGAGCCGGTGCAGCTGGTCCTCCAGTGATCCCTGCAGTCCCATTCCAATGGCAGTCACGGCGTCCATCTGCCTCTCGATCCAGGGTCCAACAATGTTGGCCTTCTCGGCAAACTGGCGGCGCAGCATCTCGTTGTTTTGCTGCTTGCGCAGCTCGTTGGCCAGGGTCTGGTCGCGCTGTGGCACCAGCTGGCGGACGTCGCTCCACTTGCGCGTCATATCGTTGGCGGTCAGCGTGGTGTAGGGATTCTCCAAACCGCCGGGTATCTGGTGCTGCTTCACAATGGACTCGACCTCGCGAACCAGGTTCACAATGAGGTTGAACTCCTTGTCGGCCTCGCCCAGCGTCGCCTTGAATTGATCGTGCGCCTGGATCAGGCCCTGGATCTCCTCCATGGTGTGAACGATGAACATGTCCACCAGATCCTCGCGCGTACCATCCAGCCAGTTGTTGAACGGCGCCGCCCGCTTCGCGAACTCCAAATGCAAGATGTCGATCTTCTCCAGGATGCGCTCGGCCTCGTCCAGAGCGGTACGCCTGCGCTGAGTGAGGGCTCCCAAGCGGTCCCACTGATCGCAGATGCGCTGGCACCTGGCATTCACCGACATGCAGTCATGGTACTCCAGGGTGCTGTTGGTAAGAGATCATGGCATACGCATTAGACGGGGCTTCCTTGGTTGGTGCTTCTAATGCGAAATGGGATGGGATGGATGCATGGCTTGGTGGTAGAATCTCTAGAGAGCCCCGAATGAATGATTTTGACTGATCGAGCAGGTGGAGTTCTACCTAACCTCACGCTGGACGCAGATCAAGGATTACGCCGGATAACGGCAGCCAGTGGCAGCAGCAGGCGGGAGGATATTAATCGAGATTAGCGAATATAGCTCGCCGGCGGCGGACACTTACTTTAGCTCCTGGGCGATGGCGGCGATCTGCTCGACGCGATCCTGGTGGGCGGCCAGGTCAGACTCAAAGGCTTCGTGCTTCTTCTTCAGGGCCTTCAGCTCGTTGAGCTTGCACTGGCGGAAGTCCTGCGACTGCAGCATCTCCTCCTTGCCACGCGTCCAGTCCTCATGGGCATCAGCCTAAGAATTAAAGTCAAGTATATATATATATTTTGTGTAAGTATATATATTTCACAAAGAGGTTCACCTTGTGCTTGAACTTCTGGGCCAGATGCTCGAGACGCTCCAGGCGCATGGTCTCGGCCAGCAGCCACTCCTCGAATGCCTTCTCGGCCAGCTCCAGACCCTTCCACGAGTTCGAGATGTCCGACACGGTCTTGCCCTCGGTGGGCAGATAGGCAGGACGGTTCGACAGGCGCAACTTCGTCTGCAGCGTGTTGAAGTTCGTCTCCAGCTTTGCCTTCTGCTCGACACGTGGCGGCTTGTGCTTGCGCCGGTAGGTGCGATACTCCTCCAGCTTCTTCTGCACTCCGGCCAGCGAGTTGTCGGCCTGGCGCGAGTTCAGCCACGGCATCGTGCGACGGATCCACTCCAGCAGCTGTCAGGGGGAAAGCAGATAGAGATTAATATGGGTACTATTGGGGGATTATTATGAGTCCACTTACATCACTGGCCAGACGCTCGTACTCCTCCATGAGGCGCTCATTCTCCTGGTTGACCTTCAGCACCTTGCAGATACGGTTGGCAGCAGTTTCCGCCTGTCGTTCGTGGTCCATCGATGATCGTTGGTGGTTACATGATTGTGGAGAAGGTGGTTGTTGGCACATTAGAAGGCTTCAATCGTTTCGCTCTGAGTGTGCGTGGTGTGTGTGTGGGCACGGAACCAACTCAGATTTTCGTTTTTTCTTTTGGAAAAGCAAAAACAAGACGAACAGGAAAACAGGAACAGAGGAACACGAACACAAACAGGAACAGAAAGCTCAAGGGCACCCGGCATAGCCCAGCCCAGCTCAGCTCCACGCCAAGGCAGAGCTGAACTTGAACCGAACTGAACTGAGTGCCCCAAAAATGAATATTGCTGCAGCAAATCATATATAGGAAAACGGAAGCCACAGAGGTAACGAACGGGGGCAGAGCAGGGGCATTCCATGCCTTCACAGTCAAGCGGTCTTGGGATCAGGAATGCTCTGGTTAATCTGCGTGGTTAGCATAGCGCGTTGTGTGTGCGAGTTGTGTGTCTTTTTGTGTTTAAAGATAGTATGAAGGATGTCAGGAGAGGGGAATATATGTCACAGTTTTGTAGCTCATTTTAGGGAAATAAGAGTTTGGAAAGTATGTGAGAACTCATGGGGTTAGGGACCAGATCTTTATATAGCTTCCAGCCTTAATAAACACACAGAGACAAAACCCAAAATGTTTTTGATTTGTGCTCGAATATTCATCAGTTAGAATTGCCTTGGGGATGCAGGCTTACTAGCTAATACATATAGCTACATTCGGCGAAAGGGAGAGAGTTAATGGCCCCAGCATAACCCACATTCCCATAATTGATCAATGAATGATTCTACGATTTTGAATCAATTTCAGGGAAATAAATTTCAAAACAATTAATCATTGACCCTTACATCAGGTGGGGCTGCTCGGGGGCCGTGAAGAAAGGGATATGGGGATGTATTGTGTGAGTGAGACAGATGATTAACAGACCTTTTGGGCGCCACTGAAGCAGTGATAGTACGAGGACACATAGGTCATCACTGCCCGCTCATCGGGCAGAGCCGTATTCTGCAGATCTGTGATTGTGTGTTTTATTTATCGTGTTTGATTTTTGTTTTTCAGGTGGCAATTGTAGTTGTTGTTGTTGTTGTAGTTGTTGTAGTAGTTGTTGTAGCGATTGCAGTTGCAGATTTGGTTAATATTTGGTTTGTTTGATGAGCGTAGGCGAGCGCGCACACAGAGAGAGAGAGATATAATAAAAAGAGAGAAAAGAAGAAAGCAACAAACATACAAAATGAGTTAATCTTCAACATGGTTAGTCTCAAACAGGCATTCTTAACACTATATCATCACAATCATTGGGGTTTCTTGTGGTTACGGTTAGTACAGCCTCAAAACATGCCGAACAGGCCCAACGAAAACTCGGTCTACGATCGCCAAGTTATATTAACTCCAGGGCGATCGTGGATAGAGCTTAGGTTTACAGCTTCGTTATTGTTATAATATAAAACACATGGCAAGCTTAAGGCATTGCAGATTATTACTTTTACAGCATGCTGTGCGCATGGAAATGGAGATAGAGCCTGGTAACCTGAGGTTAGCTAACCTTGGGTTAGCTATCAGATATATATTTGGGAGTTTGAACCATTGTACGTTCATTTTAGCGAAAGCACCTCTCAAATGGCTTTACTAGCAAAGGAGAACTAGTAAAATAAGAAGTAATACATCTTATTATTAGGTGCTGGTTAGCTTTATCTTTAACCAGAACCAAAGGGGTTCTTGTAACATAAGCTAAAGGCCAGTATGATCAATATTTCTATATCGAATATTATTTCTGGGGTAGAGGACCCCATATATCTCCGATCTCTTTTCGGGCGCTGTTAGTACGACTAAGGTTAGCATCGGGCAGATGCAGATGCGAATGCGAATGCGGATTGCGGGAACAAAGAATATATATGCGAGAGGCGGCCAATGCAAATCGAATCAAGACAAATCCAGGCGCGATTCAAATTTCATATATATGTATATATATGTAAGATAATGTAGGAGGGCGCAATTTTGTGGCGATTCCCGCTGCCCTTCTGGGTGCTGTGTGGTGACTCTCTGTTTGATTTTGGCTTGACCTTGTCTCGACCTTGGCCCCAGACCGCGACCTTGGCGCTTTTTGTATGCTTGTCAAGGCCCCCGGATGTCGGATTTCAGACGGTCGGATGGGGTAGCAGTAGCAGCAGTAGCAGCAGCAGCAACAGCAGCAGCAGCGGCAGCGGCAACATCGCAAAATCGCATAAAAAATATACTTAGAACGAGGAAGGCATATATGCTCGTATATATACAGCGGCCCGTATATATATGGATCGATATGCCGCTATATCTAGATATTTAAGTGTATCGTGGTGAAGTTTAGTCACATTGTAATTATTCGGGACGTAGGTGTATTGTCTTGTGGGTTCGGGTACATGCGTCACATTTCCAACCTGTTGGGCTCCCTGGAAGGCGTGGTAGTAGCAGGAGACGTACGTCATGATGGCACGTTCATCCGGTTTCGGAGTGTTGATCAAATCTGTCATATTGTGTTCACACCAATCGTATTTGATTAGAAAAAGCCAGAAGCCGGCAAGTCAGTTATATCTCTAATCGCGAGGTCTACTCCCAACGAGCATCCTAACCAGGTACAACACCAAATGAGCAATTACTCTCTGCTTAACAAAATAATATGTATCTCAAAGGCAATTCTCTACAAAGTGTACTTGAAATAGAATGGAATATTTAAAAGTTTCGGTATATATGCCACAATGTCTGTCTACACATATGGCCCATTGCAATTGTTACGATATTTAAAGTACGCATGCATGAGAATACCCCACAATATTGTAATAATCTGTTACTTTGTAGGCTCGTCTATATATGCTTAACAGAATGAATTGACTTTTAAAGGCATTTAAGTAAACCCCCATTACTGGACCTAGACCTGGGCTCATCTGGTTTGTTGTACCTTTCCCACTAACCCAAAGGATAATGTTATATTGCCCCAACAACACACTTACCATCTGGATCCAACATGCGCGGAATATCAAGATACTTCTCGGCCACATCGAAGGCAGTGTTAAGATTCTCCAGAGGATTGTCTTTGGACAGCTTAGCGTAGTCGATCAGATCTGGGCGATGGCGATGGATGAGGGCGCAGAAGGCCAGGCCATCCTACACAAAGAGGAAGATACCCTGATTAGCAGGTGTTCCTAGAATAGGATTGGCCACTAGAGAGACTCACCTTGAACGACAGATGGAAGTTCTGTACGTTGACGTTCTTGTAGGGCGCCGTCTTGCGCTGGCACCACAGCAGCAGACCCTCCTTGGCGGTCATCTCCTCCACGGAGATGTCCTGTATGGCAAATCGAAGGATGATCGTCCAGATCATGCCCAGGGTCATCTTCAGGTTGCCATCCACAATCTCCTCGGCGCCAATGGACACCAAGTGCACGCCCTTGGAGGCGATGAAGTCGAGTGCCTTGTTCACGTTGGCGATCTTGTGGAAGCGCATCTTGCCGCGATCGGGCTTGGGCAGCGTCTCACCGGAGATCACCTCCAGCAGCAGCATCAGCTTGAGGCCGTTGCGGAAGTCCTCCTCGATGTTATCGATGGCGGTGCCGGCTTTGCGCAGATGACTGTTACACCAAGCGGTAAATGTCTATGGGCATATAAGGATGATATATCTTTGGATTAGTTTTTGATCATAAAGATTTGAATATGATAGTAATACTTGTAATGTTGCCTTGCTTGTATACTATCTATGGATCGTAAAAGTACAAAAATAGTTTCGGAATTGGCATAAATGATATTATTTTGCAACTTGCCAAGGAAACCTACTAAAAACCATACTATACTGATACATAAAATGAGGGATATATTATATTATATTATATACCTATATATTAGGGGCCGCATTCACTGCATTCAGTACTATTACTACCTCCTCTTCAATTGAATTCGAATTCGAGGTCAGATCTTGATGTATGGGGCGGCAGGTAACAGCTGATCGCAACTGTTCCTGTTTCTCGCCGCCCATTTAGGGCAGATCCAGTCTCCATTGCTGGCTGGTGGAGACCTACCACTACCAGAGCGAGCCCCAACTGGCATCTGTGTTCCGCCGACCCACTGTGTGGTTGCAACTGCGACTGCAGCGACTGCAGCGACGGCTGACAGTTGCAGTTATTTTTCGCCGAATGGGGACAAACAGACAGACGGGCAGCTAAGCACAGAACAAAGAGAAAACAAGAGAAGACAATACAAGCCTGCACACACATGTGTATATGAATATAAACCAGTTCTTTTCTGCACACACTTCATTATTTTGGAGACAGCATTACCGCCAAGCACCAAGCACACCAAGCTCCAGTCACCGTCGCCGCCGCCCCCTAAAAACCCCATTTACAACTTGCAATTGTTATTGAGATTTTGTGAGACGCCCACTTTACGGCCCTGGGAATACATAATACATTGTGTATGTCTGTTAATCCTTTCCAGGTTCCATTCATGTCGCGAGATTCTCACGATTTTGGAATTTGGATATGGAGCCCCATATGGTTTTTATTGATTAGGAATTCCGCTTACTCTTTTGGGAGAGTGGAGATTCCGGAAGAATTGAAAAGGAAAGCCAGGGAAACGAAATGAAAGGAAAGGAAAGAAGAAAAGAGAAGAGACGAGGTGAAAAGTCGACAAATAGGCGACAGTATCTAAATGCATTTATGTATATCCATATATGCATCACAATGGATCACCGCTAGAACGGGATCAAGAAGAAGAAGAAGAAGAAAAGAAGCAAGGCCAGAAGAAGCCGCCCCAACCAGATGGAGGTCGGGGGCTCCACTTTATTAGCCATTAGCTTACAGTTAGATGCGTGTGAGAAAATGATGGAGCGAGGGGGAATGGCGAGAGGAGACGAGAGGAGACGAGAGGAGACGAGAGCTGAGCTAATCTAAGCCGAGAACAAGAAATGCAACTGTTAATGCAAATCGCTCCCTCTCCCGGTCTCTCACTCGCTCCCCGCTCACGTAACGATCAAAACGGTGGCTGGGGACAGATTACACATTACACACTCAAACAATAACAACTTGAACTAGGCCAAGAGAGAGAGAGAATGATGGGGGTTTGGGAGAGAGCGGCAGGAGAGTTGCACTCTGGTGCTGCTCCGGACTGCATTGCGTCGCCAAAACAAGTCGCTCCGGCTTGACGCTTACCGCTAGGCTCAAGCCTCTGCTGCAGTCAACGTCGCTACCTCCTTTGCACCAGTCAGTGTGGGCAGGTCAGCTAGTTTTCCGTTAGAACTAGCTGTCTTAAGGCTTTCCAAGTGTTCAGTCGGAATATCTAAATCTAATTTAATGGCTATCTTTTGTTTAATCTAATATGAAAATATATGTATTGTTTTTATGGCAAAACTAAATAATCGATATAATTCTAATACAAGCTTTATTCCAATAGCGTTTGTAAAATACGTGTGATAATGGTCTTAATTAAAGTAATAGCTGGTACTTTTACTGGCTGAAAGATTGGCTACTTTTTTGAGTTTTGAAACCAACAAGAAAAAAGTCGACAACACTGCTCAGCCGCAGTCTCTGACTCTCTCCTACTCGCTCTCCGTAGCCTGTTGCATTCCGGCAACTCGTTTTCAGCCGCAGCTTCGACTCTGATCAATTACCGTTATCGGGCAGCGGCGCCGACAGAGGCCAGTGGCCTAAGCGGCCTGGACCAGGTCTTGCAGCTTGCAGCCTCCAGATCTATGATTGAGCAATCTTTTTGGCCGGTCAAGGCGCACGCGCCAAAAGCGAAGAAAAAAGCAGCGACGCACACAGACGCCAAATACTTTTTTAGTTTGCGAGCTTTTTCATTTTGGGGGGAAAAAGCTCTCCTTTGGCAGCGAAAAACGAACACCGGAACGGCAACAGCAACGGACTCGCTCTTGCACACCCATTTTTAGCCGAGTGTAATTTGAGCGGCCCCATAGCATGGACTCATTCGCACATGGCCGCGGCTGGCGGAGGGCGGCAACCCTGGCGAACGGATGATGGTGATCCTCCACATTCATTCACACCTTTTGCACACATGACTCACGCGGCGCGAAAGAGAGAGGACTAGTGAGAGCGGCGACCACTCATCACCCACGCCTCTCCTCGCTCCACCCCCTTTACACCTTTTGTTGCGATCAATGTAAACACAAAACAGAAACAATTTCGGTTGTGTTGTTTCTGTTTTCGTTGTGCTGTTTTTTTTTTTTTTTTGGCTCTCATTATTCAGCAGCTGACGAATTCCGTTCGGTAATTTACGGTTACGAAATATATATATAAAGAGAGCGATTGAGAGAGATGCCACGCATTCATGTCCGAGCATGTCAAGCTCAAGTCATCTGGCGACCGCCAAAAATCTTCATATTTTCGTATTTCGCTCACTTGCCGCCCCTTGCTTTTTATTTGTATTTCCATTTTTATTTTATTTTCCATTTCATTTCGTTGTTTTCGATTTTTGTGAATTATTTTCAGTTTCGTTTGTGCTCCGCTTGCGATCTTTGGCCAGCGAGCGATTTGTCATTGCATTTTTCGGCTTGCCTTATGTGTGTGTAGGTGGCTGATGAATCTCTGAACGTGAATCGGAATCTAAATCTTCATCTGTATCCAAATCATTCGTGGAAATGTGGTGCATAGGAATGCCATAG
The DNA here is from genome assembly GCA_008042775.1 of Drosophila pectinifera. NCBI lineage: Eukaryota > Metazoa > Arthropoda > Insecta > Diptera > Drosophilidae > Drosophila > Drosophila pectinifera. The sequence goes on from VNKC01000399.1 coordinate 10,723, forward strand.
CGCTGGCTATTTATAATTGTCAATAGCGCACACTGTCCGTGTCCGTGTCCGTCCGTCTGTCCGCCAGTTTTGCTTGTCGACGCCTACCTAGGCGTCGTGTCAAAAACACAGCCTTGCACTACATTTTGGCTGGCAATTTTTAGAATTAGAAATTATGTATATAAATATATGTACATTTGTATGAGGCTGGTTGGTTGCATGGTCTCTAGGTTAGATCTTTTGATCTCTTTAGTCTTTTCTGGGGCATTAACAACAACTATTGAAAGGTGGAACGCAACAACCAATCACTTTCTCGTCGATCACTAATACCTCCACCTTGCACTATCTTCGGGATGATGGCCTCTCCACTACTGTTATCGCCAACGACCTTCAGATTCCGCCCCCTGTTGTTTGTCTAGATGTCGCCACGGCCCACCTCCTACTTATAGATCGATGTTTCTACTTCCAGCTTTATCTAAACAGTGGCAATTAGTTGCTGTTCTTCTGCCTCCTCTGACTGTCTCTTCTGGTTCTTCTTGACGCCCAGGGTATAACGGTAACGGGGCTTCCGCTGTCTATGGCAAGCAACAAGCAAACAAACAAACCAACTAAACGATCGAATGGAGATGGAAAATACATAAAGACAGGAGAAGATCAGGGGGGATTCTACGAGGGGTGCTAACAGCATAATTGATTGGAAGCGGGGAAAATGGGAATGGTAACCTTCGGTGTCGATTGGGTTGGGTCCCGTCCGTAGCATTATTCAACCTGTTGTTGGGGGTTCTATCGCTGGGTGTGTGTATCGGGGAATGAAAAACAGTTGAGATCCCATGAGATCCGATGAGATCAGTACTCGTTTTGTGGAGGGCCCAATCGATTTTCATAATCATAAGCGATCGAACGCCGTTGGATATACGCTATAAGTCCTATATGTATGCTATCCTATATGTATGTATGGTTCCTGAACAGCAACAAACTATTTTCGTACTATCTTCAATGTTTGAAACGTACAACAAGAGCCATGAAAATCAAGAAAGAAGAATTCTATTTTTAAATGCGCGCTGAGCTTTTTTCCTTCTATTTGTTGTAGTTGTTGGTTCTAGCTTTTTGTGTGTGATTGTGGTGTTGGTTGGCTCTGTGAAATATTGAAACATAATCGAAAAATATAGAACCCTGCCAGAGAGCATATATCTACAATACATACAAAACAACGGATACAGTAGGTATTCGCTTGTGAGCCACATTGGAATTGGCCAATGGTAAGGCCCGCGAACGTTTTTTTATATATCCAGAGGGTCTCCCAAATGTTCGGGGCTAATCTACAGTTCCATTTGGGTGTCAAAAGTGATGTGGGATTCACTCGAAAGAACCTTGATCTTTGGATCGGATAGTAATAAGCTCCAGAGGTAAACCGCATTTCTACTGGCTTCTATCGATAAACATCTATATACAGGACCTGCCTCCTTGCTGTGGTGTTAGCTTCTATGTTTCATGTTCATTTAAGAGATGATTGGTACTTTACACTTTTATTTATTAACAAAGGTTGACTTGTATTATTATTTAAGGCTTTACTTTTCAGAATTTCCTATCTACATTTCTAATTTTACTATTACAAGTATCAAGGGTTATATTTAGCAGCGAATTTTCAGAATTCTCTTTGGCTTTCTTCTCTCATACTATTGCCTTAGGTTCAAATAATCGTTCTATAGTTTTCTACTTGTATCTTCTGGGTAAGACGACTGAATATTCTTTAGTATTTACTATTTCCTTGGCTTGTCATATGATTTCTATAGTCTGCTTGTATTTTTAAATAACTTTCATACAAAGAACCATGAATATTAATTTGTTTTTGGCTGTCTCTCATTATTTAGTTTGATATTATTATTTACGATGCGGGCTTCTTAGCCTTAAGATTTCTTTTAAAGAATGATCAATATCTATAGGACTATTTTAAAGCTTCAGGCGAAGAGACTTCTATGATTTACAGTTTAACTTCTGCATTTAAATTGGGGGCTAGATTTGGAGCAAGGAATCGAGCTGCAAAAGCTTTACTGTAATTGGGGGTCTACGTTCTTCTGCTATCTCTATTTTTATGTCTCACTCACCTTCTTCTGTTGCTTCTCCCACGCAGGATCGAGCAGACCCTCGCGCTCCCACTCCTCCTCCTGCTCCATGTAGCCATCTCCATACTCCATGGAGAGTCCGTTCTCCATCATCATCTTGTGGCGCGCTCTATTCGTATGTCCCTCTCTCTATATTGGATCCTGCTGCACGCTCTCTTTCTTCTTCTCTTCGCTCACTCTCTCTCTCGGTGCGTGCGTGCGTGTGAGTGTCGGATGCTGCCTCTGCCCCTGCCGCTGCTGCTGTTGTTGTTGGTGATCCAGTTGCTGCTGCCGAAGGAAAACGGAGGTTGTAGCTGTTGTTGTTGTTCTTTTGCCTGCCTTGCTGGCTTAGTTGTTCTTGCTATTATTGTTATTGTTATTGTTGCTGCCGTTTCACGTTTACTGTTAGGTTTGGTTCGCTTCTCTCGATTCAGCACACAGTCTCTCTAATATAACTGTGCGTGCGTGCGTGTGCGTGTGTCTGCTGATATTGACTAATTGATTGATTGATAGCTTGCCAAAAAGCCGATCCTGAAAGCTCCCGCGAAAGAGACGGACAGACGGACAAACGGAGACAGAAACAAGTGGTTGTTTACCGTTAAAGCGCTGCGAACCGTTTGAAAAGAATGCAAAATAAATTCAGAAATTTCAAAAATATCGGAATTCAAAACGAAAAAAAAAGGTAAAAAATCGTTGTATAACACGTTAATTTGCTGCTTAATTATTTGTTGCGTTTGCTTTGCTCGTTCTTTTTGGCTTTTTTTTGTTCTTCGTGTGTTTTGCGCGCTCTCGTTCCGTTTCAGTTTCGCTTCGTCGTGTATATCGTATCGTATCGGTTAAAAATAGTATGTTTTGAAAAAGTTTTATTTTCGGCGTCAACGTCAACGGGCAGCGCCAAAAGGGAAGGAAGCAGAGGAGAAGGTTTTATGGGGATTGGGAAGGGGGGATATTTGGTACATATTTGAAATAATTTTTTTTTAAGAGAAATTGCGCGAATTCGAATAGAATCGAAAATCGGAACTGATCCGGTAAATATAGATCGATATACTCGCGTTGTTTTTCCTTTTCTTGTCCTTTTTTTTGTAGTTGTTATCGTTATCGTTATTGGTATCACATTTGTCGGTTCTTCTTCGATATATATTCACATATATTGTTCGGATATATATAGAGATATATGTGGTTAATGCATATACATAACCATCACACGCACACACACCCACACACCACACACACACACACATGCACAGCGTTCAAATAAATTATTTTTTATATTTTATATTTGAAAAAAAAAAAATTAAAAAAAAAATATAATAGTATAACGAAAGCAAGTAAGTTTTTTCTTTTTTTTTAGGCAGATATCTGTCGATATATGTGTATATATACGTATCTATATATATATATCCGTCTCTGTGTGTGTGTGTATTTGGAACCAAACAAAAACAAAAACAACAAAACAATTTTTTCTGTGTGTGGACAGCAAATTTGGAGCAATATCTACGTGTGTCGCTTGCGAAGAGAAAGACCCGCTCGCGTTGAAAGCCAACTCAAAACTGATGTCGCGCCAGCCAGCCAGCTGCCAACTCTGAATACCGTCGCAGTCGCCGTCGCTGCCATCGCTGGCGCAGCTGTTAACGCAGCAGTCGGCGACGCAGCACCACCCCCCACTCCACCCCAACAAGCAACCCATCAGCCAGCCGCCCATCGCCGAGCGTCTTTTGGCCAACTCACATCCACATCCACATTCACATCCACATCGCAGCGCCACAGCAGCCAAAACAGCAGCAGCAGCAGAAGAAGAGGAAAAGTCTGCCATGCAGCGGGAGCATCGGATCGGATCGTTTCGGTTCGGATCTTCGTCCGAAGAGCCGAAAAAAAGTCACGAAGACGACACGAAGACTCGCAAGCCCAAAGATCCCGAGCGGCGGAGAGAGATCGGTGGTGGGGGAGGCGGAGACAGCGGCGGGGGTCTGAGTGGGAGTGGGTGGCGCAGAAGAAAGTATGAATTCGGCCAGCATAAGCGTACGAATAGCGGTACCCTAGAGACGAAAAGATGCCACAGGGAATACTGGTTACAGGGAGCACCCAAAATATTGAAAAGTACTCAAAAAAAAACCTGACCTGAAAGCCGGTTTTTTGACCTAGTTTTAAGATCTAAATATTATTGTATAAACTAGGAAATCGATCGTATGATCAAGTAGTTGGTACTCACTGGGTATCGTTGGGTTCTTTACTCCACCAGAAGAGTTTCTTCTTGATTTTGCACAATTTCAGCTGGTGGTCGTCTGTGTGGCAAAGAGAGCTACTATACGAGTCTAGAGTCCCATTTCAGCGAAATGTCTAGGAAAATGCAGTTGCAGAAAATAAGAAGAGGGGATAGGAGCACCCTGTTGTGTGCCGTGCGACCACAACAACTTGTTGGCCCCCACGTCAGGCCTCAGTCTCTGGTCTCTTCTGCGCCTCTGCGTCTTCCGTCTGTCAGCGAGTCTCCGCGGTTCAGACAGCAGCAACATCAACATCATCAGCCCCCATGACCACCCCGAAGACCCCCCCGTCTCCTTGTGGGGTTCCTGGGTCTTCGGTCTTCGGAAAAGAGACGCCCCCGCATAACTACGAAAATAGCAAATTGTTAATTTCGCTTCGAAAACTCTTTTCCAATACACACACACATGCAGATCACAGTTGGCGGATCGCGGATCGCGGATCGCGGATCCCAAAAGCAAATCAGCATAGTCTGGGTGTTCGTTCAACACATGATTTTATTGGCATGCTTTCATGGTTTTTCCGTGCGAAACATTTCATTTTTCATTTCACATTTCACATTTTTCAACACGCCGCCACCGCCACATACTTTTGTTCGTGTGCGTATATGATATTTATGAAATTTATTAAATATGCTTGCTCGAAAAGCAATGGAAAGGCATCTCAAAATCAAGGATAGCGATTAGCTAGACCAATCAAAACCACCCACAATAAGTGTGGACGGTGGTCGCTCCGTCTCTTTCTTTTCGATCGCACTCTCTCTTTCTCACCGCTTTTCCCGAAGCTTTCTTGTTTGAGAAAAAGCTTTGTATTTGGATTTCCCTGAATGAGAAGAAATCTCAAAAGAATATCTTACCGCGCAAGAATACAAAGGATCGCGAAAGGTTCCGAAAGGACAGGGTATTACATCAGAAGATTTGTACCCATTTCCGAAGCTCTATCCTCTTTAGAAGAACGCGCGAATGAGACAGGAGTATCGCGCTAGAACGAGACAGAAGACCTGAATTTAGCTATTTTTGGATCATAATGTGCGTCGTCAGCGGTGATTTTTGTTCTTTTTTCGAAAACAATATCTATTCTTAGTCGCTGCTTGTGCGTTAATACCATATTTTTGTAAATACATACTAACATACATTCCCGCGATGACGACGAGAGGATGCTGAGGGGGCGGGGGCGGAAAGTGGGAGACATAAATTTTATAAAAATTGACCAAATGCCATCGAAAAAAAACGGCAGAAGCCCCAAAAGCCTCAAGGTGAGGCGTGGAGAGTCGGGGGACAGGAGGTGGCCCACAAACCAAATTATTGGGTAAGCGTCCGCTCACACAGCGGCACATGTAACAAGTACAGTGCGTTTCGAAAGGAAATAGCCCTTTTGGTTCACAAGGATTCATGTCTTGAAATAAGCTATTATACATATAGGATTACCTATGTCTAGGATCGTAGTAAAATGATATTGGCTAGCTTAAGGCACACTGGGATGGGAGTACCAAAAAAACGATAAGATAACCCATATATCCAAGTTTAAAATTGTTAGTAATAAAGTACAGTTTGTGATTAATTAAATATTATAAAATCGAGTCTCTGTTAAAGAATCGCAGGTTTAAATTCAAGAATCAGTTTTTAAATAGAGCGTCTATTTTTGAACCGTTTCCACTGTGAAACTTATTTATTACCTCCACCTAATTATATCACAAATATATTTGGAAGAAAGCCAATAATTGCAAGGCCTTTAGTATAAATCAATTAACTGTTTAACGAAACACACACATATTACGAAAGTTCGGACTTTGTTACCAATAGTAGGAACATGTCCCATACCCAGATATATTCCCTAAAATCTAGTTACACATTACAGTCCCGAAACGCAGCGCACAGGTCGTACATATTGGATTAATCGCCGCTGAATCCGCAGATAAAACGTCAAGATCTCTTCGTTATGCAGTTTATATTTTATACATAGATATATTTTGTTGGTTTTTCGTCTGCGTTTTGTTTTTTTTGTATCTCGCATGTAATTGATAACGCTGGGGTACAATTATGTTAAAAAGTAATTACAATTGATTTAGAACGGGCTCTGCCGAAATATATATACTGAACACGCATGTATACATGCGTCTGTACATCGTAACTTTAATGTTTAACCTTTATATATATATTATATATTAAGTTTATTTAGCTTTAGTTTAACTTTTACTTTATTGTGTGTTTGTTGTTTTTTTTTTTAGTTTTCCGTGTTTTTTTTCTCTTTCGATTTGTGTTCTTTTCAAGTTTTGGATTTTGTGTGTTGTGTTGTGTGGTTTTGTTTTTCGTTTACTGGGACATAAACGTCGAGGAGGCATCAATCTTCATCTTAAGGAAAACATTTTCTATATCAATAATAATAATATTAGGTAATAAAAAAAAAATAAACAATTACATACACATTTAGCGTAATATTAAAGGGACTTTTGAGGTTCGAGGGTTCGGGATTCGGGTCCTTAGGGAGATAGAGTTAGGGAGAAATGCAAAGAAACGCAATCACAATGAAACATTCGACGACGGGCGACGCCTGGTCTGGCCCCAGGCCCTTACTCCAGTTTCATCGCCAGGCCAGGCGGCGGCGACGCCTCCAGCTGCTCGAGAAACAGTTCCTCCAGCGGCCGGTCGCTGATGATGCGGAAGAAGAACAGGTTGTCCAGACACTTCAAGCTGATCGATCGCAGCGCGGGCAGACGCAATAGTAGCTGCGCGAAGCGTCCATCGTCTCCGGGATGCTCCAGTCGGCAGTGCTCGTCCAGGCAGGCGTACACCTTCTCCCGGCACATCTCGATCTCCGCGCGGTTCTTGATGCCGCGTATATCCGGATTGTACAGTATGATCGCCTTTAAACAGGCCAGCTCGCGTCGGTCCAGATTCAGGCGCTTCATCTTCACGCTCAGCTCGGATAGGATGCGATCGAAGATGGCCGATACGCCGGCCTTGATCGCGCTATTGCGATGGTACGAGAAGTGCTGGTTGAGGAACAGCTGCTGCGGCTGCTGCACCGGCGATCGCCGCTCGAACGAGCCATCGTGTCCCAGACCGCCGCCTCCTCCACCGCCGCCACTGCCCATAGTGTCATCCAGCGACACAATGCTGCACCAGGCTACGTTCGCGATCAGTAGTTCATTCCAGGCGGCCTTCAGCAGTATAACCTGGTCGTCCAGCGGCACCTGGGCAAAGTGCGGCATCATGCGCGCATACTCCACCATCTGGTAGAGCTGCTTATTGACCACCTGGCACAGAGCGGACACGGCGCCCTTATAGTCCGGCTGGACGGTAGAATTGGGTCCGACGCGCAGAAAGGACAGCGCCTGATCGCCACTCATCGCCTCCGCTCGCTGCTCTGCATCCAGCAGCCGTTCGATGGAAAAGTCTCGCGACACACTGTTGGCCATAAAGTCATCGGAGCCGTTGCCGCTGCCCAGGCCGCCGGATCCACCGCCTCCCAGTCCACCGGTGCCGCCACCGCCGGTGCTTGATCCACCAACAGAGCCTGGTCCGCTGCTACCTCCGCCGCTGCCGCCTCCACCGCCGCTGGCACTAAGCCTGCCCGCTGAGTTTCGGGCACCGCGCTGCCGCTCTTCCTGCACCGCCTCGCGCTTCATGCCGCAGGTGAGGCACTTTTGGTAGCGACAATACTGACAGCGATTCCTTTGCCGCTTGTCGATGATGCAGTTGCGGTTCTCGCGGCACGCGTATGTGAGATCCTTGCGAACTGTGCGCTTGAAGAAGCCCTTGCAGCCCTCGCAGCTATAAACGCCATAGTGCTTGCCACTCGCCCGATCCCCGCAGATGGAGCACAAGTGCTTGGAGCCGCTCAGCGGATGGTTCGGCGGATATTGCTGCTGGACGGCGGCAGCGGCTGCAGCAGCTGCAGCAGCAGCGGCGACGGCAGCCGAGTTAGGTGCCTGCGACATCTGGCCATCGGTGGTGCCGGAACTATTGCCCGTGGGCAGAACATGCACCATGGACATGGCCTGAATGAAGGGACCGGGACTCTCGGCCTTCGGCGAGAAGCTGCTGTTATTGCTGTCATTCAGCTGCGAAATGTCCGGCTTGACCTCCTCCTTGATGTGGCTCAGCCGGAAGCTGGCGTCCTGGTCGCAGTTGTCCATCCCGAGAGCAGCGTCGTCTACTTCTCCCCCTCCTCGTCCGTGGTTTCTCTTTTTGCTTGCTTCGCTCTGCGTGCTCTCCTCGTCGCGCGATCGCTTGCTTTCGCCGCTGCTCTCTCGGTTTCACTTTGCCAACGCCAACGCCACCGTGTCCGTCCGTCCGTCCGCTTATCCGCTCTTGCGCCCCCGCTGCGTCCAAGTGAATGGAGGAGCTGCTGCTGCTGCTGCTGCTGCCCGTCGCTTCGGTTGCAGTTTTGCCTTTTGCCTTCGCCGTGCAGCCCTTGTCGCATTTATATAATCCCCCGCTGCAGTGGTGCGGCGCACTTTGCTGCGCTCTGGCAAACAATTGCGCCTTTTTAGCAACAAACAAAGAAACAAAGAATGCCAGACTTTCTGACTAATGGATTGATTAAACCTTTTTTCGCGTCGACATTTTTTCTCAACAAAGGCGAATACACCACAGTGGTTTAACTCACCATGCTGGTGGTGAGCGTGGCGGGTGGACTGGCGCAAGTGCGTGACACAGGTTGCCTTGTCACGAGTCACGCGGCGCTTACAACTAGACTTTACTTTAATTATACTATTAGTATTTGTAGACATAAATTCATTGTAGTGGTTTCATTGGGTAAGTAATTAATATGTATATTTATGAATACAGAAGCTTTGAAGCAGTTGTTTAAAGTTGGGATCCCAAATACATAAGAACGTACTTTCAACTTTCTCCCAGTATATGCCTAGCGCCATTCGCCATTCGCCAGTTCGTGACTGATGCAAATTGCGTATCTCTAATTCACCAGAGTTGCCCCCACCCGCCCACACAAGACACAAACCAGAAGACGTCTGTGGCCTAATAAGCCAGTAATGAAACACTAATAACCGAATCACTTTTTGTGAGAACTTCAATCAATTACGATTGGAATTAATCAATCAATCGAGGCAAAAACCTGAGTACCAACACAGGCGACAGCCCTGGCAGCCCGGTAGCGCCATTGCACTTCTCACCTCAGCCGCGGCGAATCGAATGCAACCCTGCGTCTGTCTGGCTCCCCATTGCCACACAGTGCAAATAATTTTGCGCCGCCGCTGCAATTATATGGAAATGGGGAATTGCAAAATGGAAATGGGAATGAAGACATGGAGACGACAATGGGAATGCGAATGTGCAACCTCGACCCCATTGCGGCGGCAAGTGCAGCAAGAAGACGCGGTAGAATCGAGCGGTCTAGCCTACTGAACCGAGAACTGAGTCCGTTTAGGTCTAACTGCAGCGGAACTGAATTTAGCGAAATGCAAATGCAACACTTACTTACTTGCAGCCAGTGGCGTTCGATGGGCGCCGACGGCTTTGTTTACTTCGCTTATCACGGGCGGTCACACACACATACACTGGCATAAACACTTAGACACACGGGCGGTTTTAAATCGTTGCAATCTTTATTGTAATTGTAATTGAGTCCATCATCATCACAAAGAGACGCGGTAATTGGCCATTCGCAGCGGTTGCAACGAAGCAGAAGAAGAGATTCGCGAACGAACAGCTGGCTTCGACGGGTGTGCATGCCCGCCAAATGCGGTGTGAATGGCAAAATACAAAAAAAAAAAACACACGGCTGACACACAGTTCGCTTGGAACTGGCTTTAAATGCACTTTAATTCGGTTGATAGTTATCGTATAGGATTTTAGATTACTGCTACTGTTAGCCTGGGGCTTCTTACTCTTTTAGTCAGAATCGGAATCCGGATTCGACTCCGCCAGCCTGTACTTTAGCACTGAATTGCGGAGGGTTAGCGCCCCAATGCACTCGTTCAAGTACTTGATTTCCTCCTGGTAAAGGCCCTTTTCATATAGCAGGTTTTCGTATTCCTGCATGTCGCCTCCATTATTGTCACTGTTAGTGGGCCCTTGACTCTGATTCTGCCCACTCCCGCCGCCTCCGCCGCTTCCGTCGTCTCCACCGCCCGCTCCGTCGATCTCAAAGCTCAGATAAAGCTGGAAGTAGACGGCATTCTCAGAGCGGCAAATGGGACATGTCCTTGATCTGGAAAGCGAGAGCGCAGAGGCTTTAATCAGCGGAACTTCCTTGAATTATCTCAATTTGTTTTCGCTTTCTATAGCACAAATTCTGTTAAAACTACAATTAAAATTTAAATGGACTTTAAACAACATAATAAACTGCACTTGAAATATATAACTTAAAGGGAATACAAGGTCGACAAGGCGATAAGATATTACGTTTTTTCAACAAAGAATACGGAAAACTTGGAAGGTATTGTTTGAACTCTACGCTTAAAGTTCAGTATCAATAGTTTTTAAGAAATTGATTTAATTAAAGCACTTGGGAAGCCCTTAAATCGTTTCCCTTAGTTTCGATTACTGCTCTTTTTTTCAGACTATCTAGGGGAGTTTTTGAATTGATTTTTGGAAAACACTCACTGCTCCTGCCAGCGGAAAAGGCACTCCTCGTGGAACGCATGCCCGCAGCTGCCGGCGTGTATTTTGTCCGAGTTGCGATACCGTTCCGCGCAGATCGTGCAGATAGCATTGTTGTTACTCATGGCGCTCGATCCGCTCCGCTCTGACTCGATTTGATTTGATACGAATTGATTTGATTCGATTTGATTTGGTTCGATCTCCCGGCGCCGTGTTACTGCTCGGTCGGTGGCGTTGCACTGACTGCAGCTGGTCGAGGCGATATGCTTCCAGGCGATAAGTTCCACCCACCTAGCTTCGTGCTCCGCCCCACAAAGGCCGAGCAGGGAGAACATGAGCCGGGCAATTGGGTCAGCGGTGGACTACGCCCAGAGTATCGTCTTTTGCCCGATATTTATTCCATATTTCCATCGAAATTCAATGTGATAAAGGCTTTGGGTTTGGAAAAACACAAGCTTAAGCTCTACAAAAAAAAAGGAGGAAAAGATCAATGAGCTGGTTAATTTTATAATTTATATTTACTTTATGGGGTGGGAGGCGACTCAAATTGATATCCTTAACAAGATCCAATTGATGCATTATCATAACAGTTAAATATCTGTCATATACAGTCTATATGAGAGTCTTTTTGATATAATATGGGAATTTGAGACAAGATAAGCTTACTTTGGCAGTAAGCTTCTGACTTGCCACAAATATAAACAGGCCTTGAAATAATAGCTTATTCGTGTATTAAGTGCAAGTTCGCAAGATAGGAGCCTTATCCAATCGAATTCCCCGAATTTCGCCGACTTCAAGAACAACAACTAAGCGCTGGTAATAAATTACAGTGTGTTTATATTTATATATGTAAACATTTATGTTTATGTTTATGTTTATATTCATATTCGATTGCGTCTGTCGTCTTTGTCGAATGGAGTGTTCTTGGTACTAACAATAGGTTCATTTACAAAGGCCTACGTTTTGGAATGGAATGTTTGTGTTGGGAAAATCAAGACATAAATCGAGGCAGAAAAAAAACGAAAGACTTCGGTTTCGGTTTCGGTTTCGGTTTTAAAAATTAAAAGTCGTGTGCTTGGGTAAGAGCATATAGAGTTCGGTTAATACTAAGCGTGGGCGATCATAAATATCTACAAAATAAAATAAGTTCTAAGTGGTTTCGGAAGGAGTTAGTCGAAGGCTATACTTTTTTTTTGTTCGGAAGAAAAGCATATATGATAGAGGAAACATAGTAAACCTAAGGGACAAGATCTAAAATAAAGTTTACGTAGAATTTTGGTACTTTTCTTTCGTGGTAATTATGAGAAAAATCTAACTAATCTATGGCACAATTTCAGCGACTACTCCGGGTTTTAAAAGAGCAATCTCTATGGAAGATTTGGACTACAATGTAGAGAGTTATACTACGAAGAAACCTAGGCTGTTCTCGGACAGTTATAGGCTTTGAGTCCGATTCTACTACGATGCCTGGCATATGTGTATGTAGTGTATGTTTATGTTTACGTTTATGTTTATAACGAAGGTTTCTTTCTTTTTTGGAATTTTAAAGCATTTCGTTAGTCTTTTGGGAATTTCATCTTGGCCGTCAGCTTGGAGCCGGAAATGGTTACGGCTGCGGATGTGGAGTCACTTTCCGGTGCTGCTGCTGCTGCAACGTTGCTCTTATTACGCTCGCAATAGGATAGGTTTCTCTTCGGACTGTCCACGTTCATGTAGATGGGCGGTGTCACCGGCCCCTGCTTCGTTGGCGCTGATGCTGCTCCTGCTGCTGCTGCCGCTGATCCTTTGACTGAGGTCATGGACAAAGGATGCGTTTGGATGGACGACGACGACAACAGGAGCGGGAGCGGCGGCGGAGGTGCCGGCGTCTGCGGAGCCGAGGATCCCGTCGGCGTGGTTGGCGTCGGCGGCAACTCCTCCTCCTCCAGTATAATGTCGTCGCCCACCATCGTGATGCGTCGTATCCCCGCCGACACGGTCCCAGCTCCGGGTCTGTAGATGGAGCTGCTGATCCCCGGGCTGCCGTTGAAGCCGCTGTTGGTGTAGGAGTGATTGTTCTTCTTGAGCGGCAAGCGATTGCTGCCCGTGTTGCTTCCGTTGGAGCTGGGCGTCGCCGTGAGCACCGATGGCGGCGGTGGAGTAACGCATGCCACCGGAGGCAGCGGCGTCGGCAGGTTGGACTTGCTGATCAAGTCCGGTCCGCGAGCCATTAGCTCCAAGGCCTGGACTTGCTGAGGTTGCTGTGGGTTCGGTGCCGTTGTTGTTGCCGTTGCCGCTGCCGTTCCTGATCCCGACATCTGGGAGACGATGGTGCGGCTGTGGTTGTTGCTCAACCCGGTATCTTTCCATTTCTCTGAAACGAAGAATGACCGTGACTTAGTGCTGGTAGTTCCAGGTGCGCATTGGGCCGCCGGAGCAGTTACACGTACCTGCAGCGCTGCTGGCGCCATTGGCCTTCCCAAAGGGCAGGAGGAGACGTGCCGGCTGGCAGAAGACCACCGTCTTGTAGGCCTTGCGATACTGCTTGTTCATGATCACATAGATGATGGGATTGATGCAGGCGGAGAGGTACAGCAGGATGTAGCTGCAGATGTGCAGGCTGGGGTGCTCCACATTCTTGTCGGCCACCTTGACAATGGTGATGGGCAGATAGCAGACGACGAAGGACAGGAAGATGGCCAGCACCATTTTGGTGATGCGCCACTCGTTGCGCTTGGCCCGCACCTCGCGCTGATCCTTGATCCTGGTGGTCTGCTGCTGCTTGCCCGTGGGCGCCGCTTCTGGGACATCGTTGGAGTAGCTGCTGCTGCTGTCCGTGCTCACGCGATTACCATTATCCCCACCCGACGAGGGCAGGCCTCCAGGTCCACCTCCAGCTCCAGCCAACGGGGCTGGCCTTAGGTTATTCGGTATGGAGTTCTGCTTGGTGGCATGCTGCTTCAGGCGCTGCTCCGACTTGTGAACCACCCAGAAGATCTTGGCGTAGCAGGCGATGATCACCAGGCAGGGAATGACGAAGGCCGTGATGAAGAGCGTCGTCTTGCTGCTGTGTCCATGGTCATCGGTCATAATGGAGCATGTCTGCAGGCGGGAGTCGTAGCCGAAGCGACCCCACTCCCCCAACAAGGTCGGCAACTGCATTCCGTAGGAGAAGAGCCAGCAGGCGGCGATCATCACAGCGATCCAGTGGCTCTTGTAGATCCTCGCATAGCATCCATGGTGCGTGATCATCACGTAGCGATTGATCGTGATCATGGCTATGCACAGCAGGGAGACACCGATATTGCCATACTGGATGAACGGGATCAGGCGGCAGAGTATAGGGCCATGGCGCCAAGTGCCCTGGACGAAGCGTAGGCCCTGGAAGGGCAGCACCAAGGCGCAGAACAGCAGATCGGCAATGCAGAGGCTTAAGTACGGAGACAGAGAGTTAGAGATTAGAGCTGTGAAGGATTGAAGAGGAGATGTCCTTACCTAATAATAAAGGCGGCAGCCACATTGCGCACCTTGGGGCACTTGAGCAGGGCCCACACGGTCAGCAGGTTGCCACAGATGCCCACGATCATGATCAGGAAGGTCATCACGGCCGCAAAGGTCAGCAGAGACTGCGAGAAGCTGCAAGGCATAGGGGAAACGATAATTAAATAAGGGTATTTCCCTATATATATAACTATATATAACTTCAATAATAATAATAATCGTCTCATAAATTAGTCACAAAAAACACTTCATACATCTATATTTATAATAAAACTGTGATAGACCTAACTTGTTTCGCTGTGACTCTAATGGCTTAAGCTGGAATCTGGTCTGGCGACCCTTGGCACCCCACTTGGCCCTGTGGCTATCACCATATCGTGCTCGCAGTAGCTGGCTTCCGCTGGCTGAAGAATCCCACAAGAATCAGCCGTCTTTGTCCATCTTGGTGCAATGGAGCGCGTAATATTAACGATCTCTTATCGGACCTCTCCCAGCCCGGGGTCTATAATTACCCAGCAGACCGCTGATAGCTTCACACCATTGCATGTCTCACTTGGCACCCACTTGGCGCATCGTCAACACATCCAGATCCCACAGCCCAACACTCACCCGCTCTCGTCCGCTGGCGAAGTCATCGTGGTTGTCGTCAGCGCCTCCAGGGGGGGATAGCCATCTCCTAGGTCAACCGTTGACTCGTCACTCATTCTGCTGCAAGAGATGGAGAGAAGGAGCGCTGGATTAGGAGCTGCTCTCAAGCCAAGTAACCAATTGAAGGCGGTAGGCACTGATTGCGATCCCTCAGAGCCAGCTGAGACCTGTTGCCCACTTGTAGGATTGCTTGACTTGCTCATTCTGATTGATACGCCTTCCAGCGAAGTCATTGCTTAATTAGTGATTCATTTTCATTTCCTGGAACGGAACTCTATAAGAGAAAGTCCCTGAGTTCTTAACGATGTTTGAGGTTTACTTTCATCTAGAGAGCGAAGCTCTTGAACGCTATCAATGTTGACAAAATCACAACATAATCAAGGTTATCAGCTTGGTAAGCAAATATTTGTGGGAGCTGTTCCCGAGGTTAATTTCCCATTGCTCAAGATCTATAAACCAATCTAAGTCTCTTCCGCATTGTTTCTATAGTTCAATAAGGGGTCAAGCCCTCCAGATAAGTTCAGATTGGACTGCAGTTCCTACTATATGAGTCACTTAAGAAAGGGTTAACCGAGATCACAAGAGAGCATCCTCTCCTCTTCCTAGTCTCACTTGATATTGATCCTGACCACAGCCACTGATCACTAGTTATCACTGAGTTATGTTGAGCTGCAGTTCCTCTTCCAGTTAAGACCAACTTGTGACTTATTCCCCTGCAGCCTCGCTACCATATGAGTCACTGGCAACTTCTGGGAGAAAGGTTCCCTTAGAAGGGGCAACCGAAACTGAAAAGATCGCGAACTGCTGACAGCATCTCTACCTTAGGCTTCAGCGACCCCGCTCTTTCTTGCTCTCTCGAATCGAATTCTTCCCGGTTTCCAGTCCGCTTATTCACTTGATCTTGATATTGATCCTGTCCTCCAATCACTGGTGACCAGACACTGAACACTGAACACGGAACACCGATCGCCAGCGCCGCCAATTGCCAACTGGCGGTGGAAGTGGCACTCGAGTGGCCGAGGCTCGGTTCTCCAAATTGTGGCGCTGACTGCATTTTGCGCCGACGCAACACAAGTAGCCCGCAACTTGACACTCCGTTGCTCAGTTGCTCCGTTGCTGGGCTGCCCGGCTGCCCCTTTTGCCCAGTTAGTAACCCGCAAGTAACCCACCCGGAATCGGGGCGTGGCACCCTGGCGGATACTTCGGGACTATGATAAATTAGTGTCAATTAAATAATTTAAAGAGGTCACACACTCGCCTCAGTCTTCTGTAGTTTTATATTCTATCTGTATCTGTGGCTGTGGCTTCTGCAGCACCTCCTGCAGCCGCAGAGCAAGAGCACTTGGGGTGCAAAGATCAGCGTCGAACCTTAATTAATTGAGTGACTGTTTCACTCTGTTTTCTTTTCTTTTTATTTTGCGGAGACGGACGTCTCTGGGGCGTCTCTAATGTGTGTGTGTGGTGGTGCCATGCCAAGTGATCCGCTCTCCGCTCGAGTGGCCGCTAATCGAGGCAAGTGATGAGTTGTACACGGTGAGAAAAAGCGGCAAAGACAGAGCTGTAGGAATCCGATAGCTTCTATCTTGAAGACTTATCTCTGTAGGGTAAGAGCGGGGGCAAATGGCTCTTTAATTTGGCATCGATCTTTTTGGTTACTTTTATTTGTGAGCAAACTATCTCTAAGGGCATTCACACTCACATCTTTCACCTTTTATGATATCTGACACTGACCAAGATCAAGAAACTGATTAAACATACCCCAAAAATAATATTCATTCGCCTTTAATTCCGGATTTAAGCCTCTTCCTTTTACTTGCCTAGAGTATTTGTTCTCTGTGTACTCCTTTACACCCTCTCCCTCTTCTTCTACCCCTGCTCTATTCCCATCTCCCTTTCTTAGGTCATGGCTGCATTCTTGGCTTGGCCCACGGAGCGTATACGCAATATGACTGGGTGACTTCCTACAATTCGAAAATATTTGGTTATCTTATCAGTAGTTGCGCTTACCTAGTCGTTTTTACTTTGTTTTTTTGTTGTTGTGTCGTTTCGTATTTGGTAATCCTACCGATCGTACAGTGCTCTCTCCCGCTCGTCCTCTCCTGGGGATTTTGCGCGTGTGCGCGTTATCAGTAAGTGGGTGTGAGAGAGAGAAGTGGGGATTGGAAATCGCTTGTTTATTTATTTGCTGCTCACGTAATCGAAACTAGTGATGTTGCAGCTGCGATCTCTTTTGCTCCCCTTTCGAGTTGCCTTGCGTTGAGTTGAGCTGTTTATTTTTTCTGTACTCCAACTCCGCTTGCTCTCCTCTTTTCGCACTCAGGTGGAGCAGGCGAGCGAGGTGAGTGAGTAATGCTGTGTGAGCAATGTAAACAGTTTACGGCATTCGGCGCTGCTGCTGTTGTTGTTGCTTTTGGGGACGCGCCACTGTTGTGATTATTGTTGTTGTTGTTGCTGCTGGTGATTCAAAAGCCGCCCTGGCTTTCATGACTAATGCCTTTAAGCAACAAGCGGGATCAGGTAGAAAATAACAGAGTTACAGGTTGCCACTCGGCAGCACTCGGCATTATCACAAACAAAAAATAATTAAAAAACAAACAAACCAAGAAGGGAATGTGAGCAAAAAAAAGCGCACACAACACACAAACACACGCGATTTCTAAATGGGCTTCAAATGTCACTCAAACGGAAAAGAAAATCGATGCAAATCGGAGATATATTTACTATTATTCTTGGCGGCGTTTTGAATTGACACTCCGAAGTGTCCGAAAGTAACGGACTAACTGCGGATCGGATCGGATCGGATCGAGTGCAGTTCGTCGTGCGAGTAAGCGTGCGAGTGCGATATTGCTATGCCAGTTGACAAATAGGAACCTCCACCTCTCACTCGTACTCTCACTCTCACTCTCGGTCTCGGTCCTAACTGTCTCTGCTCTGCTAGCCGCTCTCTGTGGTTGGCGAACATGGGCGGTCGGCGCCGATCAAGATCAAGAATAACAACGGGGGTCTACGCACCAATAAGCAATAGACTAATTCTGAGGTTATATTTGTTGGTAATCCGAACTCTAAAATAGACTAATACAATAAAATAAAAAATATATGGGTAAAATGCCATCTCTAAACTAAAATTAAAGGAATTATTTCGTTAAAACATACTAGATTCGAAATTAGTTAATATACCAAAATTGTACTATGTGGACTCACCCCCTAAACACCGCCCCTGTGTTGCCCCCATGATTTGGCGCTCTCAGCCACTCTCTCACACTCCCGCTGCACTCTCGCCGCTCCGCGCCGGCCGGGGACAGTGCGACAGACAGGGACGGACAGACAGACGGCCATCTGGCGGCGATCGTGTGGCGAGCAGGGCAAGCAGATTGCGGGTGCGGGTGTTAGAGCAGTGCGTACGCGATCCCTCTATGATTGCCGATGGATATCGCAGCAATGTCCAACGGCAGCGGCTGTAACTGATAAGGCGGCATGTCTGCATTCTAATGTTTACACAATTGGACATTCGACATCGATCGCTTTGAATCGATCCGAAGTTACACGCACTACACAAAAAAAAAAAGAATCCAGTTAATGAAATTCGAAAAAATCTGATTATTTTCTTTAAAAGATAAAGAAAAACAAGATACAAATTGTATTATTATGTATTATGTAGAAAAAGCAGCGGTACTTGACACTTGTTTAATTGCAATACTAAACAAATATATTAACATACGATCGTTACATTATATTTTTAATAATTATATATAATACGGACTCAGCAAAATCTAGGCCTATATATTATTTCTCCCAGTGCAGATATCGAACTGAAGACGTAGCGATTTGTGTGCACTCGCCTTTTGTTTGTGTTTGCTGCGGATTGTGTTAAGAACACGCTAGTTTATGGTTTATGGCTATCTAAATATACGCGCGAGTGTGTGCGTATAAGTGCGCCCGAGAAGTTTACATTACCCGGGTGGCGGGGTCGGGGATCGGGGATCCCGGGGTAGATAGGACGGGGGGAGACGGACCTCGATTGGCATTCGATTCGTATCCACAATCACATTCACAAAAGCAAAAAGGGGAAGCTTTAGTTTCCACTTTAGTGGCCATTCCGCAAGAATTTCCATAATACAATGCCAGGCAGAAAAGTAGCTGTGAAAAATCCAAGTAAATAATATTAAATATATGATATATATGAACCTATAGGTATAGTATCTTAAAATGTATTTTATACTGCAATTAAAACTATCTAGAACTACTACATAATATAGTGTTTGCATTGGAAATAAATTAAATCTAAGCTCCTTGTATACCTAACCTTAAGTTACTTTTCCTAAAATCATAAACAAATAAATCCTAACAAGCCTAGACTCATTTAAACTAAGACTATTATGTATAAATTGGAGTTATTTAATCCACAATCCAAATATTATGTCCCGAAAGGGAATAATCAATTACACAAAGTACACAAAAGCCCGGGTGTGTCGCCGTTGGTGATTGATGATCTTTCCCGATAATCCCAATATCTGTAGGCGCCGCTGTAAGTGTGGAATTATCTCAAGTAACTAGTATACCCTTATATAACTTGAAATCGAAGGCGGTATGGTGCTACCGACTCCAGCTGTTTGCTTTCCAAGTACTGGGCACCGGACGGATCGGAACTCTCTATGTAGAATGTAGTGGCCTGCATGAAAAACAAACAGAGAGTTCGAATTGCCAAAGAGTTTTCCCCTTAATTCCCATTAACCCGAATCGCTGGCTTTTCCTATTCCACAAAAGGCAAACGCTGTACCCTGAATTTTCCGGCACAGACGACCCGCACTTTGACCCTCTCTGGGCTGGAAAATGGACATAAAGTTGATTAATTGAGACTCGGCATCTAAATTTTGTAAACGGGTTAGGGGGGTCGGGGAAGGTGAGGAAAAGGGGGAAAATGCCTTACGACTATGCCTTGTATCTGACACATAGAATTGAAATCTCATGCATATAGCTTATAGTATTATTCACCATAAGCTCGCGAGAGTCTCGCATAAGTTTCTCTTCTTTATATTTTATACATTCTATTTTTTTTTTTTGTGTTGTTACTAGGAGTAGATCCCATTTATTATCCAGAGGAAACTACTATATGCACACACACACACACACACACATGCACTGCCCCAAAGAATCGAAAAAGTTTTCAGTTTCGAAAATGCGCGAAGAGGTGTGCGTACGAACGGAATTCCGGAATCAGGGCTGGGAGAGATCCCAAAAATTTGGAATCTATTCGATTTAGCACTTCTAGAAATCTCAACCAATGATTTTTATATTCTTAATAATAAAAATAATAATAATAATAATAATAATAATAATAATAATTTTAATATAATAAACATAATATACACAACACACAATATACACAAATAAGAAATAATAATAGGAAAGCTACCCAGAACCGAAATAATTTCTTAAATTCAAAAACAAACTTGATCTAAGTGCCACCTCTAAGAATGTAGTTCCCAAATGTGGTAGCTGTAGGTCTTATAGTCCCTGAACTTCACGTCCAGGAAATTATAAGGACAGACGGACAAACGGACAAAAGGACAAACGGACAAACGGACATGGATAACCACACTTGTCTGCTGAAACTTACAAACTTAATGGGTTGGGAAATGTCCATCCTTGAAATACTTGAAATATAAATTATTTAAATACTAGAGCTTGCAACCCTAGTTTGGGTATTTGGAAATCCAAAAAATAAAAAGAATAAAATCGAAAAAACAGCAACAATGCGATCCGTCAGAATATCGACGATGGCATAGAGCGAGAGAGGAAGAGCTGGGAAGCTGGAACTGGGAAGAGGAAAAGAAACAAAGCAAGCTGCCAAAGACCGAATCCGAATCCGAACCCGAATCCGAACCGTTTCCGAACCGATCCCCACCGAACCGAAGAATAGGAACAATGTAAACATTGCGCCCATTCCACGGGCAAATTACCGAATTACCAAATTACCCGATGATGAAGTCAATTGTTGTATACAATAAAAGTATGTTGTTGTTGTTGTTGCTGCCGCTGTATTGTTTTCCTTATCCGAAAGTTTTTCTAGTTCGCCTGCCGCTGTGTAGTTTTTTTCGGGCTCTTTTCAGATTTTGTTTTTTTTTCGATTTTTTTCTCAATATTTTGTACGCTCGGCTGGCTTCCCGCTTTTCCTCACTCTTTTTTTTTTTTTGTTGTTGTTTGTGTTTTTTTGGGCGGCTATGTGGCCGTTTTGGGTGCGAAGAATTCAGTTTTAGTACAAATTCGGCGCAGGAACGAGCAACGCGCGCCCTCTTGCCCGACCACAAAGTGCACCACGAGCCGACCGACGACCATGTTCCCGCCCAGCAGCAGTCCGCAGACGCAGCAGCCGCCGCTGCAGCCGCATCCGGATCCCACGGAAGTCGAGCTGGAGACAGCAGGACTCGATCTCGATCTGCAGCTGGACCTGACCACAGCCGGCGACCGTCAGGTGCTCTTCGAGGGCTACTCCGACGAGCTGCTGACCATCGCCTGGATGGCCTGCATTGTCTTCATCATCGTGGGCGTGCCGGGCAACCTGCTGACCATCATTGCCCTCTCCCGCGGCCGCCAGACCCGGAACTCCACTGCGATCTTCATCATCAACTTATCCTGCTCGGACCTGCTCTTCGGCTGCTTCAACCTGCCGCTGGCCGCCTCCACCTTCAGGGAGCGGGCCTGGACGCACAGCGACCTCCTGTGCCGCCTGTTCCCCATGCTCCGCTACGGCCTGCTGGCCGTGTCCCTGCTCTCCGTCTCCCTGATCACCATCAACCGCTACATCATCATTGCCCATCCCAGGCAGTATCCCAGGTAGGTCCCTGCCCAAGTCCATGTTGAGTTCCACTTGACCATATTTCACTGGAAACCCACACTCGATCGATTGTTGTTTCTGAATTTAGACAAACATTTCGCATTCGCCGCTCCTATGTTTATAACAAAATGTGTGTGTGGGTTCGCCGCTGGCTCCGGGGGATGCGAGTGTATATGGTGTGTGGGAAATGGGTTCTATTTTATAGGTACACACGTCGTATACACAACACGCACCTAATAGAAATATTTTTATACTTAAAAATAAAACATTATCAACTTTGACCGAATGCAGGGATACTCTAGGGGGGTCAATGAACCCAGAGAGATTGTCGCTTCAGATTAATTATTAAATAGTTAATATTTTAAAGTAAAAGTAATCTAATTCTGAGCGTATTTCATCAGAAATAGTTGCTAAAAAAGTATTAGATCAAAAACAAACTAAGATACAGACTTTTGATGGTATTTACCACTTTTATAGTATGTTAAATGTTTTTCTTTTAAGAAATTTACTTGATTATCTATTGGTTAATATTTAATTTCTTTGTATACTTAAATCTTAAATCGAATTTCAATATTTAGAGATATTAAGTGCCTCAATCAAGGACTCAATTGTTTATAAGAACTCACATAAATCCTGTTCTCTCTCCTTGACTTATATTTCCAG
This sequence comes from Drosophila pectinifera, assembly GCA_008042775.1. Taxonomy (NCBI): domain Eukaryota; kingdom Metazoa; phylum Arthropoda; class Insecta; order Diptera; family Drosophilidae; genus Drosophila; species Drosophila pectinifera. The sequence goes on from VNKC01000399.1 coordinate 33,255, forward strand.
AATCTACCAGAGACGCTATCTGGGCTTGATGGTGGCCGGCACCTGGGTGACCACGTTCTCGATCATGATACCCACGTGGCGCGGGGTCTGGGGCTGCTTCGGCCTGGACGTCAGCATCGGATCCTGCTCCATTCTGCACGACAAGTATGGGCGCTCGCCCAAGGAGTTCCTCTTCATAGCCGCCTTCATGGTGCCCTGCATTTGCATCGTGATCTGCTACGCCCGGATCTTCCTGCTGGTGCGGAAGGCGGCTATCCGGGCGGGCACCGCCGGCAAGGCCAACCTCAGCGAGGTGACGCCCAGCTCCACGGTGCCGAGTCCCAATCCGAATCAGAACCAGACCATGGCCATGCCTCGGCGGCCGGAGAAGGCCAGCACATCTAGTGGCGAGGGGCAGCAGGAGCCGCCTTTGGGCGGCCTCCTCCAGGGACGACCCTTTGTGGTGGCGGAGCAGCTGGCCTACATAGATGACAACGCCTCCGCGGACAGCCTGCCCATCTCGTACAGCATTCGGCGGCGGGAGCAGGAGCAGCAGCAGCCACCTGTGGACGCCAATGTGGTGCTCAAGGAGAAGGAAAGGGAGCGGGAGCGGGATCAGGAGAAGATCAGCCTGGGACGCAGTCAGACGCAGCTGGAGCTGGCCAAGAGCTCCGGGTAAGTAGGGCCACGATTCGAAGTCTAGTCTCCCCAAGTGCATCCTTATCCCTCTCTTCTACTTCCAGAAAGAACCCCAATCCCATTACCACCTCACTGCGCACCTCCTTCACCCGCTTCAGTCCACGGAAGTCGCTGTACGCGTCCATGGGGAACACCTCCAATGCCTCCTCCATTTACCCGGGACGCATGAGCGCCAAGGACCGGCGGCTGCTCAAGATGATACTGGTGATCTTCGTGTGGTTCGTCATCTGCTACCTGCCCATCACGGTGGCCAAGATCTGGAAGAGCGCCACCGAGGTGCACTGGTTCAACATCGCCGGCTACCTGCTCATCTACCTGACCACCTGCATCAATCCGCTGATCTATGTGCTGATGAGCTCCGAGTACCGGCGGGCCTACTGGAACCTGCTGCGCTGCCACGGCTCGCCCGATCCCCACCAGCAGCAGCAGCAGCAGCGGAAGCGGAAGCACCTGGAGTCGAATCGCCAGGGGAAGGCGGCGACGTGACTCCGCCAGGTGTCATGGCTGGGAGCAGCTCCTGCCTCCGACTCCGTCTCCATCTATATGTCATTGCCTTGCCTCGTCCTCCGTCCCTGCAGGATTATGATAATGATTTCGTAATGAATTGGCATCTCATTCACTTCATTGAGTCACTTTTGTGATCACGGCGTCCCCGAAAGCGATCTAGTCACTTGATCAACCCCTTTCCAGTATCCATATCTGTATCTATACCTATATCTATATCAATATCTATATCTATATCTATATCTATATCTATATCTATATCTATATAATGTAGGAACTCCAGAGGTGTATAGCATTTTATACCAAATGACTTTAATATCTGGTTTACATTTGAATTCCATGTTTAAGAACAATCGATGTTTGTTTGTTTGTTTTTTTAGTATTTTTTTTTTGCTTGTCGCTAATTATTGTACCAATACATAATAGGTATATCCGTATATGGATATACCCTATCTATGCCCCCAATAAATGCTTCGAATAATTGATATATGTAGTTACGTTGTTCTCTAACTCCTCCTCCTCGGATCTCCTCTTCCGGACAACTCTCCACTCTCCACTCTCTTCTCTATTCTCTCCGTCGGGGGCAATAAGAGTGTATATAGTGTAATCATAAGTAGAGCTATAGCTTAACGCTATTATTATCAATATACATATTGTATATGTCTGCGTGTATGCGTACGAAACTTGGACTACTTAAGGCTAGTAACACAACTAAATCTTCCAATATTACGTTGATTCCATCTCATAGCTGCAGTTCCAGTTCCAGCTTCAGCCCCAGCCCCGGCTCCACCTCCAGCTCCAGCTCCACCTCCACCTCCAGCTCCAGCTTCCACTCGATGAATCCGTATTGTATATATATGCTATGTATATGTATGCATGGTTTGTATATCGTATATGGATCAAATAATTCATAATTGCGATTGCGAGCTTAATAAGAAAGGTGGCCCAGCGGCCCCCATTAGTCCGATGCCTCCCCCGGGAGGGCATCCCCCACCTCCTCTCCACGCCCCGCTCAGACGGACTCCAGGTGCTCGGATATCTCCAGGATGGGACTCTCGCTGAGCGGCTTCACCAGCGACTGCCAGTTGGGCGTGAATAAACTGAGCACGGGCGTCGATGTCTGCAAAGGAAGGGATAGTTATTATTTGGAGTCCAGGATCTCTCAAGGATAGGTTGCTTACGTGATATTCCGCCTCCAGGCTGTGCCCGTGAGGCGTGGCCGGCTTGCACTTGACCGCCGTGGGCGTGCCCGGTGCTGTGGACGGCGGCACTGATCCGGATGCTCCACCCACTCCAGGTGCCCCACCATTGGGCGCTCCCTGGCCGGAGCCCTGGTCCGACTGGCTGATGTAGGAGGTCTTCAGGTTCATCTGGCTGAAGGCGTGCGCTCCCGGCATCGTCATCGAGTGCTGCAGACGCGGTGTGCCGCTCCTGGGCCGCTCCAGCAGGGCCAGCTCATACAGCTCCTCGGCCAGGTGTTGCTCGGGAGCCGGAGCCGGCGGCGGCGGCGGCGGGTGGCCAAAATGATGGTGCTGGTGGAGCTGATGCTGCTGGTGGTGCTGATGCTGCTGGTGGTGCTGATGCTGATGCGGATGCTGGTGATGTCGCCCGGCCAGCTGGGCCTCCAGGGCGTACTGCTTCTGGAAGAGCTGGCGCTTCTGCTGCAGCAGACGATGCTGGAGCAGTTGCTGCTGCAGCGGTGGCTTCTGCATCGGCGACATGGGCACTGCGACGCCGACACCTAAGGGGTGATGCGGATGCGGATACAGGCCCGGCGGCGGCGGTGGCGGAGCATAGCAGCCGGCTGCAGCGGCGGCGGCGGCATGGCCATACAGATCCCCGCCAGCGCCTGTTTCCAGCAGCAGCGGCGCGGCCCCTTGTCCCGGATGGTACAGCGGATGCTGGACATGTCCATGACCGTGTCCGTGACCATGGCCATGTCCATGGTGGTGTCCATGGTGATGGGGCAGCGTCATTAGCGGATGATGTTTGCCGGCGGGCAGGGCATAGAATTGACCATTGGGAAATTGACAGAGCTCCTCCAGGCCATAGACCTGGCCATGTCCATGGGGATGCTGGTGCGGATGCTGATGGGGATGCTGGTGCTGGTGCTGGTGCGCCGCCTCCTGCTGCAGCTGCTGGATCTCCAGCCAGTTGTGGCGCTTGGCCTGCTCGTACCGGTAGCTGCCATACACCCGACTGGTGCCCAGCAGGCTGCCCGAGCTGAGCAGTCCCTGGGCCACCAGGCCATCGCTGGCCCGCCGTCCCTCGCGGAAGTGGATGGGCGATCGCTTGTCCAGAAAGCGAGAGCCTCCTCCTCCTCCTCCTCCGCTTGGTGGCGGCGTGGGATTCGGCGTGGGCGTGGACGCTGAGCTGGGCGGCAGGCCCAGACCCAAGCCAAGACCCAGAGCCAGGGCGCCCGGCATGTGGATGCAGGAGCTGTGGCTTCCGTACAGCGATCGCTCCGACGAGTGCTCCGAGGAGACGGCCGCCGGCGAACCGGAGGCCGGCGTGGGCGTGGCCAGCATGGAGCTGGAGCCCATGCACGACGGCAGGCTGCCCTTGCCCGACGGCAGGGCGAAGTCCAGGCTGTCGTAGGGGCCGCTGCAGTTGCTCTTCGAGGAGCCGCGGCTCAAGTTCTGGCTCAGGCTCTTCGAGTAGCTGCCGGCGCTGCCGGCGAGCACGCCGCTGGAGGAGCTGCTGCTCGCGTAGGAGCGCATCCGGTGGCTCTGGCCACCACCGCCTCCGCCGCCAGTGCCGGCGAGGTGGGTCAGGTCGCTGCTCGAGTGCGAGGTGGGTCCGCCGTTGGCCTGTCCATGGCCATGGCCATGCCCATGCCCGGTTCCATTCCCATTGCCATTGCCGCTGCCGCCGCCGTTGCTGTCCTTCGATTCCTGGGAGGCGGAGCCAGGATCGTTGCCCTGGTCCGTCTCGCAGCCCTCGTCGGTGCTGGAGCTGCCCTGAGCCAGGACCTTCTTCTCCGAGCGGCTGTCGCCATTTGATTTGGACTCATTCATCTCCTGGCCGGAATCGCCGCCGCTGCCATTGGTGCTGCCCAGGTGACCGCGGCGCTTGCTCCGTTGCTGTCGGGGATTAGGGAAGAGTGAGAGAGTTAGGAGATATCAGAGGACAGCCGGACTCACCTCCACGGGCAGCGGACTCTCCTGGAGGGTCTGGAACAGCTTGGTGGCCTCGGCGGACATCTTGTAGCGAAAGCTCTGGCCGAGATTGGCCTGCGAGTCGAAGCTGCTCGAGCCGGACATGGACTTTATTGTCTTGGTGCTGGCCTCGCCAGAGCAGGAACCCGAACGAGCTTCCGCCGCACTTGCTGTTGGTGTGGTGGAGGTGGCGGGCGCTGCTCCCGCTCCTGCCCCCGCTCCGGCTCCCGCTTCCGGCTTGGGCTGCTCCTCCTTGCCCTCCGCCACAGCTGTGGACTGCAAAGGGCACAAGATGTTGGTTAACAAGAGGAACTCTTGAGGGGAATCCCCCATCTCACCTGCTGCAGCAGCTGCCGGCAGTCCTCGGTGCTCTGCTTGATGATGTACTCGCTGATGGTCTGGTGCAATTGCTTCGATACCAAAGGGACTCCTGGGCCTGGGCCTGCGCCTACGCCCGCTCCCTCCATCATCTCCCGGCAGCGGAGATTGGCCAGCGAGGGATTGTTGTCGATGCTCAGCGAAATGGCCACCGGCCGATGGCTCCTCGGCGAGTTGGAGCTCAGGCTGTGCCGCCCCATCCTCGAGGAGGTCGAGGAGCAGTTCGAGGGCGCCGGCGAAACAGCCGTGGGCAGGAGGGTGTATCGCATGGGCAGCGGAATCCCAGGCGGTGGCTCCACCTCCGGTACGCCTCCTCCATTCAGATACCCGGCCAGGTGGGCATGGAGTGGCAGCTGGAGGGGCGAGTACTTGGCATAGTAGTTGGGATCAGTGGGGACAGCGACGTGGGGCGTGGCCCGGTCACTCATGAGCACCGTCTGGTGGCGGCTAAGTCTTTTGTGGGCCTGATCCTTGGCCAGGATCGAGCTGGTGGATATTGTCTTGGATTGCTGCTGCTGCTGCTGCTGCTGCTGCTGCTGGTCGATCTTGGTGCTCTTGTAGAGCATCCGCTGCTGGGCAGCGGCTGATGAGGAGGATGCCGAGCCTGAGGCTAAGGCCGAGGCCGAGGCCACTGCCGTCACCGAGGAACCATTGCTCTGCTCCTTCTTGTGACTGACGCGATCCTGCAGGAGCAGGTAGATGGCGGCCACATGGTCGTAGGTGTTCTTCTTGAGGCTCGCCCTCGTCTTGTCCGGTCCAATGCCCACATACTCGGCCATTATCCGGAGTATATCCTCGCTGGGCTCCAGGCTCGACTGCCGTTCGGCGCCCAAATTGTACTTGGCAATGAGGACGTGCTCCAGCAGCTCCGGGCACATCCAGCGATGCCGCTTGATCTGGTCGATGGTATAGCGCCGGGTGGGCTCCAGCACGAGCATGCGGCGGATGAGATGCTCGCACTCGGAGCTCATGAAGAAAGGGATGCGGAAGCGGCCCGAGAGCACGCGGTCCCGCAGGCTCTGCAGCGTGGAGCCGTCGAAGGGCAAGGCGCCGCACACCAGGACATACAGGACCACTCCCAGGGACTGGAAAAGCAGTATTTATATAATATATAGAAGGGGACAGAGGCCTATGCTCCTCGCTCACCCAAATATCGATCTCCGGTCCCGTGTACTGCTTGCCCTCGAACACCTCGGGCGCGGCATACGGCGGGGAGCCGCACCAGGTGGCCAGCAGCTCGCCCGGCTTGAAGTGATTGGAGAAGCCGAAGTCGGCGATCTTGATGTTCATGTTGAGATCGAGGAGCAGGTTCTCAGCCTTGAGGTCGCGGTGCACGATGCCCTTCTTGTGGCAGTACTCCACCGCCGAGATGATCTGCCAGAACTTGAAGCGGGCCGCCGACTCCGACATCCTGCCATACTTGGCTATATAATCTGGAATGGAGGGAACCCATTGCGAAGTCCGTGAAACCAAGGAAACTAAGCTCTATAAGGGATCCTTACCAAAGATCTCGCCCTGGCTGGCGTACTCCGACACTATGTAGATCATGTTCTTCGTCTCCATAACCTGCAGAGAGGGAGAAACAGATGAGTACGGCGGATTGAACCCGACTCCACTCGATCCTCTCACCTGGTAGAGCTTGATGATGTGCGGGTGCTTGAGGCGCTTCATGATCTCCACCTCGCGGTAGACCTTCTGCAGATTGGTCTGGTCCAGCTGCGACTTGTCAATGATTTTGATGGCCACCTCGTTCTTGGTGATGCGATGCCGGGCCAGCTTCACCACGGCGAAGTTGCCCTTGCCAATGGTCCGTTCGATGTCGTAGAAGCCGACGCGCATGGGCTCCTTCAGCTTGAGCAGCTCCTTGCCACTCACTCCGCCCATGGACACTGCTCCTCCGCCTGCTCCGCTTGAAGTGGATGTGGGACTTGGACCAGGAGTTGATCCGCCGCTGGCGAATAGCTTCTGGGCCAGCAGGGCATCCTTGCAGGCCACCAGGGCATCGATGGACGGGGCTGCAGCACTACTGTCCAGCAGGACAGAGCTGCGGATGGACTCCAGTTGGGGATGTTGGCCCTTGTCCAGAGCTTCCGGCTCGGGCTTGCCGTTCTGCGGCTGCTTCTCCGCCTGCTTCTCGTGCTTCGCCCCCAGCTTACCCAACTTCTCTAGCTTCTCCATTTTCTCATGCTTCTCCTCCGGCGGCTGGCCCTCCTCGGACTTGGCCGTGCCCTTGGCCCCCTGACCCCCATCCTCGCCAGCCGCTGCCGCCGTCGCCGCCGCCTCGCACGCGCTCATTTTCCAACTGCGCCACGCCGGGCGATGAAGCTAGTTCACACGGATGCGGGCTCAGAGAGGCGGCGCCGGGGATGAGAACTCGAGGCTGGGATCGGTAGCGACACGAGCGAGACGATGATGCACATGCTCGCACAGCATGCAGGGAATGCCCGGAACGCCAGCACCTCCTGGCCCATGGCAGTGCTCCTACACGAAGAGAAAAAGGTGTCAGAATAATTGTAATGTAATGTAATTGTAATTGTAATGGCCACAAGGAAGTAATCGGAGTGATGGGGATTTAATATCAGTTTAAAATGTGCCCAAAAGCGGGCAACACATAATTTACAGTCAGTTTGGGGGACATTTTTATGCATTCTTTCCGAGGGCATTTACATATTGATTGGGATTTCTTTGCCAGTTCTTCAAATACAACATATATTTAGTAGTAAAATATTATATAAATAACATTAATATTAGCTACATCCAATAAATAATGTCCCTATTTACCTCAAGACTAGAAAAACTAAACAGAAAATATTTATTCTGTGAGAAAAATTACCTACCCTTTTCTAAAATCAACATCAATGCAATATTTACCTAGCTATAATTAGGAAATAAACATTTAATTAGCTATTCAGGGGAGAGAAAGGTCCTTAAAGTGCGATTAAAATGCGATTGGCTAGGGAATCCAAAGTTTATGACTAATTTTGATTTTTTCCTGATGTAAAAGAGTGTGTGGAGGGTAGAGCAGGAGGGGTGGCTTAGAGGGGGCGGGGTGGGACAATCGGCGCTTGATAAGAGATTAGCTCAGCTATCTGTGGGTGTATGTATGTATGTGTATGGCTTTCGGCCGTTACAAAGCCACTGTGCGTGTGTATGGGTATGCGCTCTCTACTCGCTCGCTCTCTCTTCCTCTGCCAGTGTTGTCACATGCGTAGGGGGGAAAAAGGCCAGGGAGCGAATTATAAAAAAAAAACGAATAAATAAAGTCTATTTCAATATTTTCTTTGTCAGAAATAAAAACAGTTATAAGTCCCTTGAAATAGAAATATTATTATTATCGAATCATTACTTGTAGCCTTGTAAACTCTTAACATAAGCTCATTTCCGCTTGAGTATATTTTATGTGTCCTGTATAATGTATGTTTCTATTTTAATTAAAACACATTTGTAGTATCCCCTCCCCCTTAAGCACCCTTCACAGACATATCCAAAGAAAACACTAAATAACACAGGGGAAACAAAGTTACAGTACAAAAATGGCTTCTGGCACTTCCGCTTTCCGCCTCTGCGCTTTCAAAATGGCTAGTTTTCCCACCGCAAAATGGCTGAGCTGGCAACACTGCTCTCTGCGAGAGTGGGTGTTCGTGTGTGGGTGTCTGCTTGCGTGTGTGTGTAGGCGATTGTTGGTGAAAAATCAATAAGCAGAGCAGAGCGGCATAGCATCGCGGAAATCTCTCGCCTTGGCAGCGCTCTCAAAGCCTCCACACCACACCAATCGCTTTAGTTGGCCTGTCTCTCGAAGGATGCAGTGCAGCAGCAGCAGCCAGGAGCAGGCGCTGGCCAGGGAACGAAGGCAGGAGAGGCAGGAGACGTGTTACACGCACCCAACACAGACAGTAGCACAAATTACCGTTAGTCGTGGGGAGCGTAGAAAAACAGAGGAGAGCCGGCGGTTAACAAAAAAGTTTCGCAGCTTTGCTGCTGCTTCCGGATCGAGTGACTGCAATGGCTATGAGGATGAAGATTGGCGACAACGATGACCAAGACGGAGAAGACGGAGACCGCATGCACAGGCACATCCACATCCCGTTCGCGGATCGCGAACACATGCGGCACGGCACAGCACACACTCACTCACTCTCGCGGCGACGCGACACTCACACGGCGGATGGATGGCTGCTGCTGGGGAAACGTGGCTGCCTCCAGTCCCGAGCTGCGTCCAACTGGCGTCCGCAAGCTTGACGCTCGACGCTCCCGCTGCCTGCTTGCTGCTGCCGCTGCTCGCTGCTGCTGCTGCTATTCGCTGCCACCCCCGCTCTTCGTCCGCTTTCCCGACCGACCCCCAGCGAGGCAGCGAGGGTTGCCAAGTGCCAAGTGAGTGTGTGCCGTGTGCCGAGTGCCGCCGAGTACGTCCAGTGGTGGTGGCTGCCAGTGGAAAAAGGGTTGCCGAGCACGCCGGGGCAGACAAACAGTTGGGCCACCGCTTGGGGCTCACATTGGGCATGCGCCGACATGTCAACACGCCAGAGCGCTGCGGGAAACCTCCGGAATTTCCATGGCAGCATATTCAAATTGCGCGCCATAATCGAGGAAAGTACAAAGGGGAAACTTCTGGGGGCTTACTACTTAGCAATCTCAAATTCTGTTCTTTCCTTTAAAAAAATATTGACATTTTCCCACCCACTTTGCTATTTAAAAACTGATATAACAATTATCTAAAACTACTCTTCAACGCAAACGTAAAAATTATCCATATATCTTAAATAAAAGTACATTACAACGGGAATTCAGCTGTCGTTGTCCACAGAAAGAAACAAGTTTTAATATGACAACCAATAGTATTTATATTTACACGAAAATTAAAAAAAAAAAACTCATCTTTTTCACATAATTTGACTAAATGCTTGAGTAAAACAATTGACATTTCGAAAGCATACATGGAGATTAAATCCGTGAAAAATAAATAGTATACATATATCAAAGGAGCCGCAGAAATCGCTGCACATTTTAACTTAATTAAGAAAGTCTCCAAAAGTATGCAACCAAATATAAATGGACTCTCTTGAGGTCTAACCTTTTCTGGCATACCACCTTTCAAGTTATTTAAGCGATTTCTGCGGTATCCCTGTATAGTTTCTCTTCAGAATAATATTTATAAGACATATTCTTCTATTTCGATGCTTCATTGTAACAAAAACCAAATCTTTATGCATTTATATAATATCTGGACCTTTGCAAAGTCTACACACGCAATAATCCAATATAAAAGATGATCGATTCGGTTGTCGGTTGTCGGTTATGACCACAAAAACATATATATGCATGTATATGTATATATATATATATCTTAAATTCATATTCACTTTAGGTCTTAAACATAATATTTTGTACAGCGGCAAAGGCTGCCAACGGCTTTCGGTCGGACCTCTCGCTCGTTTCCAAGTGGCGTGATCTCCGATTTGGGATCTGTGATCCCAGAACCGGGACGCGCCTTTCCGAAACCAAGACATTTAGTATATACAACGGACGTGGAACATAAAGATGTCACATAAAAACGAGCTAAAATTCATCTTAATCTAAGGCTTTCTCCACCGAAGCGAGTGTCGAACGAAACTGGCGCCCCACGGAGTTGTACTCCAGACGCATTCTCGTCAGCACTCCCTAAGGATTGGTCTAGTTCTAGGTTTTACCGCCGCGTTTAATGGATCTCATTTGTGGTCGGGATCCTGCGACAGGTCCTCCTGGTCCTCCTCGCCGTAGCAGCGTCGCTTAAAGTCGCCGAAGAGATCGGGAGGCGGGTGGAGACCCCGTTGTAAATGATCCACGCTGACCGACTGCGTGGTGTTTCTAGCAAAATAGGCATGAAAAGGATTAATAAAAACTTCATATTAAAAGAGTAATGTAAAGTGCTCCCCACCTGGTCTTGGTCAGTACCGTACAGCCATGCTCCACCATCATGCTCAGGGAGTAGAGAGTGGCCAGGTTGCCGAGGCCATCGGGCTCGTAGAGTTCAATATCCGGCAGCCGGATTTGGGTCTGGCGCGGATCCTGTAGAAATCGGGCCAGACGCTCGTTGACACTCAACTTGATGCTGAAGCCGGCTCGCTCGCCGTTAATGCGACGGCAGCCGGCCCGAATTTCGCGAACCTCCTGCCCTTGGGCCTGGCCGGGCGGTGATGAGGAAAGAAACGGATTCGAAGTCTCGCCGGACATTTCACTTTCGATTTGGCGCGGCGCCGGCATACCGCCATCCGCATTCGTTTCCATCTCACAGCCGACGGCGTTCAAAATCTCTATGGGTTCCGAGGCAGTGGTTGGCAGCTGGAAGCGTGACAAATCCTGCAGAGATTCGGGCAGTTGAGCCGGCGATTTCGGTGGCGGTTCCATTCCACCCATGGCTCCTGCTTCGGTGCCCGACATAAGGGTGTCATCCTCGCCAATGGTATCGTCGGAGCGAATTTGCGGCAACAGCGACTTCTTGGTCAGCTTCCGTTTGGGATCGTACCTGGCACCGGGCCCAAACTCGTTGCCCGGCCAGTCGGTGAGTTCGTCGTCGCCCTCGCGATCCGTATCATGGCGCCGCCGATGGCCACCATGGCACACATCCGCTTCGCTGTCCGAGGAGGAGCTCAGCGAGCTGGAGCTCAAAAAGTCATACAGTTCACTGCAATCCATGGACTGGGCGTGCGACTGCGAAAGCGGATGGGGTTGTGGGAGCGTTTGAAAGCGGCGACGACGATGCGTCTTGGAGGAGGAGGAGGAAGAGAAGGAGCCATGAGCTGGAGTCTTCTTGCGCAGGTGCGGAGCGGAGGGCGGAGTGCTACGCAGCAGGGAATCAATATCTGTCACCGGCACAATAGTGTCCATGCTGAAAGAGCCCAGAATAACTTCGGGTGCGACTTCGGCACTTAACGGCGGTGGCGGCAGTTCCTTTGCGTCATCTTTTGCCTTGGGCAGCAGCTCCAACTCCTCCATCTCTTGACCTGCGTCACCGTCACCGTCGTCCGCCTGCCTGCCTTGCAGCTCCTTGTCCTTGTTGTCAGTCTTTTGGTTAGGCGTGGCCTGCTGCCCCTGGGCAGCCATGCGGTTGATCTTTGAGAGCAGCCCCTTGTTCAGCGGCAGCAGGCGATCGCTAAGGGGTTTCGACGTAGAGGAGTAGCTCCTCGGGCGCATCCGCTGCTGCTGCTGGTGCTGATTATGGTGCTGCTGTTGCTGCTCCACATCGAGTTGCGCAGTATGTGCCGTGGTATACAGCTTGCCTGTCTCCTGCTCGTGATATCGATCGCGATTGGACCGCTTACGTTTGCCGCAAAAGAATAGATGCGACCGATGGCCATCCGCCTTGAGCAGGCGCTTGCGTATGGTTCCGGTGGCTGTTCCCGTGGCACTTAGCATGCCCGGCTGCAGAGGCGACTCCGTGAAGCTGTGCGACGTGTCCTTGCTGAACTCAAACTCCATGGACATGCGCTTGATCTTTCGTTTCCGTCGCGAATTTGGCTTGTAGAATCTGTGGTTAGATTGGAACGATGTTACAAGGGATGAGCTGGGAGGAACTGCTGCTTCGTTAGCTAACCTGGCCGGGCTGAAGGTGGTCTCGTTGAGCGAGTCGGACTCCAGGGCGCCCGTGCGGGCGGGCAATCGCAGTGGTAGCATCGCCTCCGCCTTCTCGTCTGAGTCGCTGGCCGGCAACTTAAGGTTGTGCGTGTCTAGGCCGTCCACGTTAGCACTTGGGTGGTTGTGGTGGTGATGGTGGTGGTGGTGTTGCTGTTGGTGTTGGTGTTGATGGTGGCCATGATGGTGGCCCAGGGCGTTCAGCGTGTCCGTGGGACTGCTCGAGGAGTCCTCGGTGGGCTGGGGTGCGCAGGCTGAGGAAGAATTGGGTGTTAGTGCGCTCGGGGATGGGCCATTCCGTAGATTATACTCTCAGCTACTTACGCAAATTGCCCGTAGAACGTGTCCTGCGACGCGAGCCCCACCTACCGACGCCACTCGCCCTGTCCATCAGCGAGGTCTCCTCGAGGGCCACCGTTAGGTCGTGCGAGAATTGATCCATGGCCGACCGCTATCATCCGCTACCGCTGTCCACTATCGTCCACCAGGTCCGCTCGCCTCAGTTGCGGCGCATCTATATGTTATTCTGCACGTGCACAAACAAAAGACATAAAAGTGCAAACTTTGGACGAAATGCAACCAGTGTGACCGCCTGCCATCCGGCACCAAAATTATTCTAGACTGGTCACGCTCAACCCATTCAGCTTTTTCGCGCTCTTTCCGCCATTAAAAAACATTGCGAAACGGTAAAGTTTGGTTTACATATGTACATATTAAAGCTAAGTAAATTGCATGTTTAAATTTGACAGAATTTTAATTTAGGGGCATTGTAAGAATGAGTTGCTTATTAAAAATTCCCAAATATGTAGTTAGAGAATGAAAATAGCTTGTTGACTTTAAAATTAAATTGCTTTTTTCTTGTTTGAAAATTGAGATATAAGTAAGCAATTATGCTGCTATTTAAGATATTTGATCATAAAATATATTACATATCGATAGTGTTATAATTTCTGGTATGTTTTAAGTTTCATCTGCCTGGTTACACTGCCGCCACAGCCAAACAACAGCGAACAAAAACAAAAACACCGCACTAATGCCTTAGCGCTTGCGTTTTTTGTTGTTATTTACCAGCCACGCGAGACGAGAGGAGAACCCCCGATGCTGCGCCTACTCGTGTCCAACTGCGGCCGCAGCAGCGACTTGTTTAGGTGAGGATGCTGAGCTGTGACATACCTATGGTTCCCGGGGCGCCAAGCCCGCGCACCTGACCCTGGCCCGCGCCTCGCCTTTGCCTCTCTCCCGGTTATGTCATCAGTCCAACGGGTTTGCTCTGTTCTCTCTCTCGCAGTCGCCACCTGCTCCAGCCGACGCAGCAGCCACTGCCACGCCTCCAGAATGCCGCCCGCCTGATGCGACAACACCTGCGAGGGACGAACGCCAAGGGCGGAGCACCGCCCACGACGCCCCCTGCCATTCCATTGTCGCCCACGAAAGCCAGCCGCCTGCTGCACACCACACGCCTGCTTCTGTGGGGCGGCGGTAGCCTTACCCTCGGACTGGGCGCCCGTTCATGGTGGGCGGGACGAGGAGCAATCGTTCACTGCGAGGGCAGTCGGCTGACGGTGCGGAAGGAGCCTGAGGAGGATGGAGAAGACCAAAAGTTCGACTGGCTTCGGTTATGGTCTTACCTGGAGCCATATCTCTGGGAGCTGATTGGCGCCGTATGCGTGAGTGTTTGTGCGCAACGTCTAGTGCGTGGCCTTCTGATCTAATTAACCGCCTTCTTTGCAGGCCGCGCTGATTGTGGCTTACATCAACATCCGCATACCAAACCTCCTTGGCGACCTGGTCAACACGTTGGCACGTTACGCCAACACATACGTCACGGATCCCATAAACAACTCGTTCGTGAAGGATGTGAGCAAGCCGGCGAGTAACCTGTTGAGCTTGTACATGCTGCAGTCGGGATTCACGTTCATGTACATCTATCTGCTGAGCCGCGTCGGCGAGCAGATGGCGGCCAAGATGCGGCAGGATCTGTTCAAGCAGATCGTCGTCCAGGACATTGCCTTCTTCGATGATAATCGAACGGGTGAGCTGGTCAATCGGCTGACCGCCGATGTGCACGACTTTAAGACCTCGTTTAAGCAGTTCGTGGCTCAAGGATTGCGGAGTGCCGCCCAGCTTATAGGCGGCAGCATATCCCTATTCTTGATATCGCCGCATATGGCAGCAATAGCGCTGGCCAGTGTTCCCTGCGTCGTCATGTTCATGTCGTACTTGGGCCGAAAACTGCGATCACTTAGTAAAAACTCACAGGCTCAGGCGGAGCGAGCCACCGGTGTTTGCGAGGAGGCGCTTTCCAACATCCGAACGGTGCGCTCCAGTGCCTGCGAATACCGCGAGATGCAGCTGTTCGAGACGGAAACGAATGAGGCGGCTCGGCTGGCGCAGGAACTAGGATACGGCATTGCTATCTTCCAGGGCTTGACCAACTTCTTCCTCAACACGTTAGTCCTGTCGACTCTGTTTATGGGTGGCCATCTAATGTCGACGGAGAGCCTGTCGCCGGGAGCACTGATGGCATTCCTAGTGGCCTCGCAAGGCGTGCAACGATCCCTCGCCCAAGGATCCATTCTCCTGGGCACAATGATCAGGGGCATGACCGCTGGTAGTCGGGTCTTCGAGTTCCTTTCGCTGCAGCCGAAGGTGGAGTTGCTGCGCGGCTATGTCATACCGCAGGAGCGGTTGCACGGCGAGATTCGTTTCGAGAATGTCTCCTTTGCATATCCCATGCGACCGGATCATGTGAGTTATCTTGCAATCTTCACTATTACCTCACTATTACCTCCTATTATCTCTTAACACTATTCTGTAATTCTAGGTGGTGCTCAAGGACTTCAGCCTGACGCTCCGCCCCGGCCAGACAGTGGCCCTGGTGGGAGCCAGTGGCTCCGGCAAATCCACGATAGCATCGCTGGTGGAACGTTTTTACGAACCAACGACGGGCAACATCAAGCTGGACGGATACAAGCTGTCGGACATATCGCCCTACTGGCTGCGGGCCAATGTCCTTGGCTTTATCGAACAGCAACCGGTGTTGTTCGGCACCTCGATACTGGAGAATATCCGGTATGGCAAGCCGGATGCCGGCGAGGAGGATGTCTTTGCAGCTGCGCGCCTCTCGCAGTCGCATGACTTTGTGACCGCCTTGCCCGACGGATATTCGACGCATGTGGGCGAACGCGGTACACAGTTGAGCGGTGGACAGCGGCAACGCATCGCAATCGCTCGGGCGCTGTTGAAGAATCCGCGCGTTCTTATCCTGGACGAAGCGACGAGCGCTTTGGACGCCACCAGCGAGGCGGAGGTGCAACGAGCACTCGATACGGCGGTCCAGAATCGGACGACTCTAGTGATTGCCCACCGGCTGTCTACGATACGAAACGCGGACCTGATCGTTGTCCTCGACCAGGGACGAGTCGTGGAGGTGAGAGTAATCCTAAACAAAAATGTTCAATTAATTAATTCAATTGTTGTACTTTAGACCGGCAAACATGACGAGCTGATGGTAAAGCGAGGCCTGTACTTTGAGCTGGTGCGCCAGCAAGAGAGGCGCGACATCCTTGAAAAGGTGGAGGCAGTGGAGGAGGCGGTGACCGCCAAGGAGCAGCAGCAATCAGCTACAGTTGATGCGACGGCGCCAACGGCAGCGCCGACAGTGAGCAGCGGCAGCAGTTCCAGCAGCAGGACGATCACCGCCCAAGGCTGAGCCATCTTACGCAAATTGATGATAATGATGGTGATTCCTCTAAACTTACTTGATTAGATTGTTTTTGTTTTCACAAATTTTTTTATTTTTTCAACTGACCAAAAGAAAACTGGTAAGGATAAGGATAAGTTTACAATAAAATAAACGCTGAAGACAGTATTGTTTTTGTTATAAAACGAAAGTATTTCATTGCCATTATCGAACATTCATTCTAGTTGGTTAATATTTAATTTTTATTATTTTGCTCAATAACAATTAATAAGAAAACTGATTTTTAAAGAAAGTCCGTTAATTTCAATAATTATTTACCTTATTAAGCTCAAAAACGCCCCCTAGCGTCACGAATGTGTACACTTGGTCACACTATTCACTACGAAAATACCAACTCGTGAGTGACGGTCGTTACCAGTAACAGGTTGGGGCCAGTAACGCCCATCCCTAGTGTCCCAACGCTAGTTTCATTTTTGTTTTTTTAAACAAATGAATTTTTTGTTTATTGTTTGAGTTCGGTTTCGGCCCTTGCCAGGTTTGTGCGCGGTTAATTATTTTCGGCAAATCGTATGGCGAGGTTGGCGGCGGGAATCGTAATTACTTTCCTGGAAAATCAACAAATGTGCAATGTGCGTTAAGTCAACAGCAAATACAAACGAACAATTATGTAAGTGTGTGTGTGTGTGTGTGAGTGCGCGCTGTATTTGCTTTATTTTTATTGTACAACAAACCAGTTGTTTTTGTTGGAGCTGCTTTGGGCCATTGCTAACGTCGTTGTTGTTCCCGTTCCCCCACTCACATTTTCGGACAGTGTGTTTGGTGCGCTTGTGTGTGTATGTGTATCTACGCTGTGCAGCACCTGTGCTCGTGTTCGTGTGCGTAAGTGCTGTGCCTTCGCACAGTGGGCCATCTTGTAGGTCTTTCCTCTCAAAAACTAAAACAATTAGATGTGATTAAATTAGGCTTATTTTGCGCATTAATTGCTTTAATTAACAGCAATTGCTGGCCAGCAGAAGTAGTTGATTAATCGCAATAACTATCATAGCGATTAGTCAACTACAATTAAGTAGGCTTGTTATAGGCCTGAAACAATTAAAATAAAGACAACCTTTATTTACATATCCGAAAAAAACCTTAATTGAAAGCAAAAGCTGCCATAGAAACGAGAGCTAAACTAATCAAGTGTTAATAGAATGTTAAATTGTTACCCGAATGCCCATTGTATTGGGGCCGGTAGTATGAGTGAGCGTACGAGCGTATGTTTTGATGGCGCATTCGTCATTGCCCTAGCTTTTACAGAGGCGGGAGCGGGATGGTAAGCACAACAACTACAGTTAGCGCAGCTGAACTGCAACTGCATCCCAAAATGTTGATGTTGTTGTTGTTGTTGGATCCACACTCAACTCCGTATTCACGGTCAATGTTGCCGTCGTTGAGCGAAAACAATAGCGATGATCGCAGCAAGATGCACTATGGAAAATATTCCCTTTTTAACTAATTAATATAATAGTTATAAACAGATTTACAAACATCACTCTTAAAATTAAAATGTAGCTTCTTCTGAAACATGGGGTCGTAGGTACTTTAGGCAAAAAGCTGAGTCTTAGAAGCTCTTCCTAAAAAGTTATAAATGATTCTGAGGTCAAGGTTTTTGGGAAGTTTAAACAAAACACCTGATAGTTTCGCACATTATTGCGGAGTCATCGATTGGCGAGTTTAAGCTCTTCTGACCGGAGGTAGCACTGACTCAGGATCACAATCTTTATCGTGGAAATACACTTTGTCAACTCAACTACCACTTACTTACGCCTTTCACATAAATTCAGTTGTTATTGCCTCGGAAGAGTTATTGCAGTAGCTATTTGTTATAAACGAAGCTATACAACGATATACATTTAATTAGATTATTTAGTTTAGTTTTTTTTGGTTCTAAATAGAATTATTTATGATCACGTAAGGTGGTAAAATTTATATACGTATCTTGTTTAAGTTTTTGCATAAGTATATAATCTCCGATTGCGAATATAATATATTTCACAATAGAATGCATTTATGTAAATACTGACAAGCATAGTAATTGATAAGTTATTGAACTTGGACTGGGGGATTGTTGATTTAAGATACAATTGTAATAAATCGCTTATATCGCTGTATTCTAGACCTTAACGGGGTGGTAAGCACGTTGAATTGTAAGACTATTGTTTGTGCTTAGTTGTGCAGTAGTTATTTATGAGAACCCCTTTTGCTCCACATTCCAATGATATGATATATTTCCTATATTTAATGCCTACTCCGTCATTCGCTAATACCACTCACTGTTGTATTTTCCACAGTGCTAACGTAATCGGGACCGATTCCACCAAAACATTCCATGCATCATCAGCAGCGCCTTCGGGCGAATGGCGGACGAGCGGGAGGAGCCAGAGCAGGAGCTGGAGCACCACTATGTGCCCACTGCCGCGGACAGCTGTTGCCCCATCCGGAGGAGCCCATCGTAATGGCTCTGGGGCAGCAGTGGCACTGCGACTGCTTCCGCTGCTCCGTGTGCGAGGGCCACCTGCACAACTGGTACTTCGAGAGGGAGGGATTGCTGTACTGTCGCGAGGACTACTACGCCCGCTTCGGCGATGCCTGCCAGCAGTGCACGGCCGTCATCACTGGACCCGTAATGGTGGCCGGTGAGCACAAGTTCCACCCGGAGTGCTTCTGCTGTGCCGCCTGTGGCTCCTTTATCGGCGAGGGCGAGTCGTATGCTCTGGTAGAGCGATCGAAGCTCTACTGTGGCCAGTGCTATGGGAAGCGATCTTGCCAGCCGGCGGACGCTAAGGCGAGGATCACGACGGCCGGCAAGCCAATGCATTCCATCCGGCTGGTGGAGATACCGAAGGACGCGACACCGGGTCTGCGCGTGGACGGAGTGGCGTTAGACGACGGCTGTCCCACCGTTCGCATTACGGAGTACGCATTTGGCATATACTTTATTCATTGCATTCCTCATCATCCTCATCCTCGTTCCTTCCAAGCTTCTGTTTCATCTACTAATCCCGCTGGTGGTTCCACTTGCGCTTCCTCTTTCTGCATTCCTCCTAAAACATGCTTCAAAACATATAAAATGTAATTCTAAATGGAACAGCTTGTTCTGCAACTTCTTCTTCTGGCTAACCTCGGTGGCGGAGCAGTGTTGTGGTGCCTCCTATAGGTAACAACCATGTGGCACGATAAACTAAATTCAACTAGCTCCAAGGCGCTCTTTGACTTACTCTGACTTTCTTCCTTTCTCCAGGATCGATGTGAATCTGACAAACCTGCACATTGGCGACCGCATCCTGGAGGTGAACGGCACGCCCGTGAGTGACTCTTCGGTGGAGCAGATCGACAAGCTGATACGCAGCAACGAGAAGATGCTGCAGCTGACCGTGGAGCACGACCCGGTGCAAGTGTGCCGCTCCTGCAGCCAGGCGGATATCCAGCGGGCCTGTTCCGCCTCTACGCTGATCCTGCCACTCAGCACATCGGCATCCAGTGTCGAAGTTGGCGGCAGGGAACGTCTGTACAAGACGCCGAACGGCGAAGCAACCCAGGGAACCAAGGCCAGAAAGCTGCGACAGGCTAGCAACTCCTCGACCACAATACCCGTGGCACCCGCCGCAATGACACAGCTCAAGGAGAAGGAACGCTGCTCCAGTCTGTCCAAGTTGCTCGACGAACAGCACCAGGCGCAACAGCATTCGGCGCATCCGCAGCTCTACGATTTATCGCGGACGCAATCGTGTCGCGTCGTCCAGAAACCTCAGCGCATCTTTCGTGCCTCGGACTTGGTCATTGGTGAGAAGTTGGGCGAAGGCTTCTTCGGCAAGGTCTTCAAGGTTACCCATCGGCAGAGTGGCGAGGTGATGGTCCTTAAGGAACTCCATCGGGCCGATGAGGAGGCCCAGAAGAATTTCATCAAGGAAGTGGCCGTTCTCCGATTGCTTGACCATCGGCATGTCCTCAAGTTCATCGGTGTGCTCTACAAGGAGAAAAAGCTGCACATGGTTACGGAATACGTCGCTGGCGGCTGTCTCAAGGAGCTAATCCACGACTCGGCCCAGACTCTTACCTGGCCGCAACGCGTCTGCCTGGCTAGGGACATTGCCTGTGGCATGAGCTACCTCCACTCGATGAACATTATTCATCGCGACCTGAACTCCATGAATTGTCTGGTGCGTGAGGACCGTTCGGTTATAGTGGCTGACTTTGGGCTAGCACGCAGTGTGGATGCCCCGCGACTTCCAGGCGGAGTACCTGCGTCGTCCAGCGGTAGCGCCAGCACCGGCGGTGGAAATGGAACTTTCGGTGGCTATGGATCTGGAGCTGGCAGTGATGCGGCCATGTCGCCGGGCGGAACTCTAAGGCGCAGCAAGAGCAGGCAACGAAGGCAACGATACACCGTGGTCGGCAATCCCTACTGGATGGCACCCGAGATGATGAAGGGTCTCAAGTACGATGAGAAGGTCGACGTCTTCTCCTTTGGCATCATGTTGTGTGAGGTGAGTTACTTCTAAAGACTTTGCCTGTGACAGTATGATTTATGTGACCTCTTTCCTCCTTGCAGATCATTGGACGCGTGGAAGCTGACCCGGACTACATGCCCCGGAACTCGGACTTTAGCCTTAATCAGCAGGAGTTCCGCGAGAAGTTCTGCACCTCGTGTCCAGAGGCATTTGTCAAGGTGGCCTTTGTCTGTTGCGACCTCAATCCGGATCTACGTCCGTGCTTTGAAACTTTGCACATGTGGCTACAGCGGCTGGGTGACCATTTGGCCGTCGAGCGTCTACCGCCGGAACGGCTGCTGCATGAGATCGAGAACTTCCAGGAGTGCTACGCCAGTTCCGAGGACGCCCTGTCACCCACCTCGCAGCGCAGCCTGGACAACCTCGACCAGTTGGTAAGTGCTGTGGATGCTGTGGTGGAATCAGCGGAGGTTTGCCGTCCTGTGGACAAGGAAAGGGAGACGGAGATAGAAAAGGAAAATCTAGTGATTCAGCCGCAGGATATACCAAAATCACCACATCTTGGCAAGGATTTCTCGCCGAGCGGCGAGAGACTGAGGGATAGTATGCGGGCGCGTCGTCGGGAGCGTTTCCTCGGCGCCCAGGAGCAGCGGCGCACCCTCACGCCTGAAACGGAGTCCAAAGAACGGGCATTGAAGCAGGCTCTACGAAAATGCCGGCCCTTTGGCGAAAGGGGCTATCTTGTGGACCTGCGACCTGGTGGAGAGCTGCAGCTACAGGATGTGCGTGACTTGAACACCTATTCCGATGTGGACTCCAGCTGCGACACAAGCCTGAATTACATAGAGGTCAACAGTCTACCTCCGGCAGCAGCGGCAGCCCAACAGGAGCCGGAGGAGGCGAAGCCAGTGCCAGTGCCGACAACGGCGCAGAAGGTGGAAATGGAGGAGACTCCTACGAGAATCGGATCGGATTCACAGCAGCACCGCCTGGCCATCGAGGATATGCGCAACCGCTTGCATCAGTGCCGCAGCATGTTTGAGCAACTGGAGGAGGAGAGCAGACGAAACCTTAGCCAGACGCAGCACTCCATGCGCAACTTCTTTAAGACGCCGCCGGTAGCCTTAAAGATGTTTCAGCGCCTGGAGCACGAGGCGGCAGCTCTAAATGGCGGCAACAATTGCCCGCCACCGCCTCCTCCACGAACACAGCGCATCAATCAGACACCGATCTTTGGTCGTAGGAATCCACCAACGACGGATGCTGTGGAGCAGAAGCTGCAGCAGGCCGAGTCGCTGGAGCATTTGGCCTCTCTGGCCACCAGTGCTGGTGGTTCTAGCACTAAGCAGCTGGCCACGCCGGCGCCCAAAAGGAGCAAAGCCACTATCACAAGCACGATAACCTTGCCGCCACCTGCAAACAACCCGAGCACTAGTCACCACCAGCCCACAAATCACACACACTTCCTACCGCCTACCGCCAACAATGGCAGTGGAAGCACCGCTCCCGACTGGCTGCCCAAGAAGCATAAGCTTACCCTCCCATTTCTCCCGCCATCACATTCGCATCCGACTTCCTCGCATTCGCATCCGGTCTCCGGGCACTCGCATCCGGCCTCCGCGCATTCGCTTCCACAGCGAATCAGTACCAATCACCGCCTGCCTGCGAGCAGTAGCAAGAGCAAACCGCTGAAGCCACCCAGTCGTACGTTCCATGCACCCGCCAGCAACAGCAACAATGCCTCGCCCACCAGAAGCAGCAGGCCCGGATCGCCTAGCAAGCATCTGGCACAGAGGCACACCGCTGCCACGGCCCAGCGACTAACCAATGGTAAGGATACCTTTATTATAGGGTTGTGAGTTGTTCTAAGAAATCCTCCGATCTTTGCATCTACCTCAGTGAACGCCGCCCATCACCAACAACAGCAACAGCAGCAGCAGCAACAATCCTCGAGGACAACACGCCTGAACATCCTCAGTCCGGAGAAAGTGCATCGTCTTGGCGCTCGACTCACTGATCAGAAGCAGAAGCTGCGCGATGAAGCAGTCATCGGCGGTGGCGGAGCGGGATCGGCGTCGGCCTCGCCGGGATCCAGCAATGGGCATCGGTCGAGCGCAGTCGGAGGAGGAGCAGCAAATCCGGCGGCATGCGAGAGGAGACGGAGAGCGGCACCAACGCCGCCCGTGCGTACGCATTTCAACACGCGCTGCTAGCCGACGGATCCGATGGTCTGGTCAAGCCACTGCGCGGCAGTGAACTGTTCCACTCAGGGAGCTCATGTAAGCAGAGTGTTAAGCTCTAAGTGAGCAACTGTTGTAGCTAATTAAGCTACTGTCATCCGTAAAACTGTAACGAAAAAAGTATAAAGTGCGTTCTGTTTAAATTTGCAGTACAGGTTAATGTTTAATTGTTATGTGTTCAAATTAATCAGTTATAATCACTTTTATTCATTGTAATATGTAACTAAGAATAGTCAAGAGTGTCAAAAAGTTCCAAAGCGATTTGAAACACTTTAAAAAGCGTAAAAAATACGCTTCTAGACTCATTTTGAAGTGAATTGAACAAAAGGCACTCCTTGTTGATTACCAGTTAAACAGATCGAAGAACAGTTAAGCAGCTACATCTACACTTTAAAGTTTTGTATAAAAATGTATTATAGACTTAATAACTATGCATTTTTCACACAGAAAGCCGGACAACTCAAAACAGTTGCACTGTTCTAAGCGCACATGAAGCATTCCCTTACCTTAAACCAGGAAAACAGAAAACATTCCAATACGAAACCAGAAACGCACTAAGAAACTCGCAAAAAACAAAAACTACAAACGAATAGCGAAAGAAAAGCGAATAATCGACACTTTTGGAATTTAAATGTGAAAGGAACATTGATAAAATACAAAAGAAGAGTTCAAAGATTCCAGAAAAATATTCCAAAAAGAAAACGAAATCGACGACAGTTTTTAAAAAACTGTTAAAAGAGCGAAAGAAAGAAAGAGCCAGCTATACAATATAACAGCGATGCTCAACAAGCCCAACGAAAACTGTTATACCAGCTCTCTATAAAATGTTTATTATTATTTTTGTCTCTTTTTTTTTATAACATTTGACACTAGGCCTAAGCTGATGATTACCGTTATAACGAAGGTTAAGTGCCTGTTAAGCAAGTAAAATCCAACAAGTTGCAATATTTACATAACAAGATGTATAAACCAAGCGAATAATTATAGTATTTAAGATTACAGGGTATTATAATAACAACAAATACTACTGTTCCGACTAACTACTAACCTAACGAACTCAACTAAACTGCTAAGCAATTCAATTTTAAATCCGCTATTGTCTGACATAAGAATGCGAAGCGATAAGGGAGCCGTCCATGTATTACCCAATCATTATTGCCTCCTGAACAATTAATTACGTGAGGGGGTAATATATAGACAGGCCCTCGAGACAGAGAGAGAGAGATGAAAAGAACATTGTGCCATGAAGCTGAGCGAAGAAATTTAAGAAGAAAAGATATAAAGAATCTGATGAAGGCAAGGAAAACCTTTTGGGGAAGTAACCCACCCACAAAATAAAAGACAAAAGACAAACGAAAAGAAACGAAAAGAACTTTAAATAGGAAAATTGTGGTTTAAATATTTTTTGATATACACCATATATAAATATATACAGATATATATATATATTCCGTAATTATAAAGAATAATTATAAACGTATTACATGTTAGTGCTTTAATATAATTTATTATTTATCGATTCTCCCATCCGCGCTCCTCCCCGTCCCCCATTCCGTGAACAATAATTAACTATAAAAGACATTTTTTGTATTGTCGAGGAAAAGTCTAACTTGTAAAAAGAGCAATAAAAGTAAATATATATATATAAATAATTGTACGAACGTATTGCTCAAAGGCGATTTTAGTTTTAAAGGACACTGACACAATGCTAACTGTTATACAAAACACGCACACGCTCAAGCCTAATACTGTTATACTGTTGAAACTGTACTTTATATATATGTATATGCATCCACTATACAGGATCGAATCGAAACGCTTTGCAAATAACAGCTTCTGTATGACACTTGAGCCCAGCCACTGTTATACGTGCTGTTATCCGTATGCCCGTATAACAGTGGGTCCGCCCAACTGATCTAGCATTTAATAATCTATTAATATATAATATACAAGAAATATGTGCGATATTTTTATATGCAGTTAATAATGAAATATGTAATGTGTTGTATTTTGACTACCCAGCTTCCCATCTCTATCATTTTAATCTTAAAAGCCGTTTTTTTGTTAATAAAAGTGAGAAAATAATAAATAAATAAACAAATTGAATGCAATAAAATAAATTTTTCGAAAAAACGCGCGTCTGGCAGTGACTTAAGTGTGACCAGCTGCTTTGGATGTGATGTTCGCTCTTATTTTTCGAGTTTCAGCATTATACACGAAAAAAATGACGATCACACTTAACCAGCGTGATTATCGTATTTTAAATACTTTTTAGTATTTTGTGCGCGTTGCTTTCAACAATATTCCCGATAAGTGAATTGAATTAAATAAAAACGATGGAGACGCCGCGCCGCAAGCTGCGCGACCTGCATCTGGAGAACGTGCAGAACAGCAGCACGCCCATCCGCATTCCACCGTCGCCGATGCTGAAGACGCTCCTGGGTCACGGGACCGGCGTCAGCGTTTACCGCCTGGACCGTTCACCGCGCCAAGGCCAAATACGGTCGCCCTGGGCGGTCAAACGGATCACCCAGAATACGCGGATCAAGAAGGATCCGCTTTTTAACGAGCGTATCATCTACGAGGCCGAGATCTTGCGGTAAGTCTCAAGTTAGCAGGCACGGCGGTGGCCTATATTCCAGTCGGCACACAGGAAAGCGGCTGTCCGCTTGTGTGTGTCCGCGTCCTGTGTGTAGGTGTGCGTATGCGTTACAGTGTTGATGCTGCATGTGCGTGTGCCATAGGGTGCCTCGGTTTGTGGGTCAATCTAAAAAATTAGGGTGTATCCCAAAAAAGGCGGACTCTTGCAAGACTTGAAATAAGAAACTTAAAACTGAAGTCCAGCTATTTAAGCTTATAACTTTCAAGTTATACATCTAATAGACATTTATAGACCCAAAAATACATAACAACACAACATAATATAAAATATAATATTATAATATAATATAATATATAACTTCACAGCATATTATGGCCAAAAGTGTAATGACAGCCAAATGCCGTATATCATCAGATTCGTCGTTAAAATCTTAATTAATTGACAATCAAATGTTGTAGAAAATTAGTAAAAAAAAATTTGGACAATTTTTGAAAATTTGATAAGGATAAATTTATCATTAAAATTGTCAAAAATTGACGAAATTTTTATTTTTGTAAACTTCTAAATTTGATATGCAGATAAATTAGCCAAATAAGAACTAACATAGAACTGCTTTCCGCACTGAAATTAAGGCTGTTTTGGCTTAGTTATGAATATTTTAAACTATGAGTTGTCCCAAAAATTAGGACATAAAAAACCGATTTTAAGACCCAAAAATACAGCATAATTTGGCCAAAAATGAAATGACAGCCAAATGCCGTATACTGTCCGATTCGCCGTTAAATTCTTAATTATTTAGAAATTAAATATGGGAAAAACAAAGAAAAAAAATTTTTGTCGATTTTTGAAAAAATGATAAGGGGTTACATCATTAAAATTGTCAAAAATTGACAAAAAATTTATTTTTGTTAATTCCTAAATTTGAAATGCAGATTAATTAACCAAATAAAAACGAACATAGAAGTGCTTTCCGCACTGGAATTAAGGCTGTTTTGGCTTAGTTATGAATATTTTGCACATTGATTTGTCCCAAAAATTAGGACATAAAAAACATATTTTAAAACCAAAAAATACAGCATATTTTGGCCAAAAATGGAATGACAGCCAAATGCCGTTTATATTCGGAATCGCCGCTAAAATCTTAATTATTTAATAATAAAATATTGCCTTAAAAATGATTTGACCAAAAATGAGGATAAAAAAATGTCGATTTAAGGACCCAAAAATCCGCATTTGATGTCTTCTAAAGAGCATAATTTGGCCAAAAATGGAATGACAGCCAAATGCCGTATACTGTACGATTTGTTGCTAAAATCTTAATTATTTAATAATAAAATATTGCCTTAAAAATGATTTGACCAAAAATGAGGATATAAAAATGCCGATTTAAGGACCCAAAAATCCGCATTTGATGTCTTCTGAAGAGCATAATTTGGCCAAAAATGGAATGACAGCCAAATGCCGTTTATATTCGGAATCGCCGCTAAAATCTTAATTATTTAATAATAAAATATTAAAATATTAAAAAAAAAAAATTTTGGTCGATTTTTGAAAAAATGATAAGGGGTTACATCATTAAAATTGTCAAAAATTGACAAAAAATTAATTTTTGTTAATTCCTAAATGTGAAATGCAGATTAATTAACCAAATAAAAACGAACATAGAAGTGCTTTCCGCACTGGAATTAAGGCTGTTTTGGCTTAGTTATGAATATTTTGCACATTGATTTGTCCCAAAAATTAGGACATAAAAAACATATTTTAAAACCAAAAAATGCGTATCTT
>VNKC01000400.1:0-96295 GCA_008042775.1 Drosophila pectinifera
TTATTATTAATATTATATATATTATTATTAATATTATATATATTATTACAAATATTATATATATTATTATTAATATTATATATATTATTATTATGAATATTTAGCTTGCATTCCACTAGTTTGCCGCAGAACCCACTTGGGAATTTTAGGGCAACGCAGACAGAGACCCCTTGTGTGCTTTGGACATTGTTCCATTTTAAATTAATAACCTAACTAGAGCAAATTAAGGCATGGGGTTTCAAATTTATATTTAAAATTGCTTTTCAGTTTTTGGAGACTGGAAAACATTTCTGAATTTCTTAATTTCATAATTTTATAAGTGAATTTCCCCCACAGAAATCTCTCCAAATTTTAACTCAATAAAAAATCATTTTTAAAGTTTACTAAAGTGAAGATCTTAATAGATACAAATATATATATTTGTTACAAGTATTTCCATCTTTAATTTAAAGAAACTGAAGATGTTAATATATACAAATATATACATTTGTTACTATTATTTTCTTCAGGTGTGCTATTGTGTCTTCCTTGGAAGTCTCAGCCTCATGCCTGGCATGCCGTGTCAATGTTTGTTTAGCACCCCTCGTCCTGGCCTCGTCCTGTCCTCGTCCTGTCCTCGTCCTGCCCTCGTCCTGGCCTCGTCCTGTGTGCTAACCAGATTTCAATTTGTGCCAGAGCAAAGTGTTTATGAGATTTCGAGCTGCTGCTGCTAAATGGCCGAAATCCTCGTCCTGGCAGCAATTGTTTGTGCTGCCTCGACACCCTCGCAGGACTGGGAGGACTCAAAGGACTGTGGGGCCTGCCATATAGTCGCTTTATTCAGCCCATTGTTTGGCTTTGTTTTGTCCTGTTTGGCTTGGTTTGATGTAATGTGACATGATGGCTTCATCAAAAGCGCATTAAAAACAAAGCAGAACCGAAGGAAAATAAACAAAAAATAGAAAGGGCAGGGCGGATCCTGGATCGTAAATTGGTCTTCTTTGTATCCGAGGGATAAGCCGACTGGGATTGTTATGGCCTATATAGTTTTCCTTATTCTTCTGGGCTAGTTTCTTATTACCAATGCTGGGTTTTAGCTTGACAATTGCCAATACTTAAGAGTAAATGCCTTCTTAGCTTGAATAAATAATTAGAGTAAGGGAAGATCATTAACATTGGCTTTATTGTAGAACTTTTGCTTTAATTTCATAATTATAGTAGCATAGAGTTGAAGTCCTTTCATCTATCATCAAATGCTATTAGTTTTGGTTTCTAAAACTTCACTTTCCTGTGCCCTAAAACGTAGTTAAATCAGAAAAACTAGAAATGAAGTTAACCAATTCATTTGCCAGGCGGATGACTTCATTTGGAGTTCGCCCGCTCACAGGGGTGAGCCTCGCCAGGATCGCCGCACAGGCCAATGCACTCCGTCTGGGTCCTGACCAGGGCGACGCAGGGAGTTGGGCGGCAAATCAAGGCAGCAAAAGGATTCAGGCCATTAAGTTCCGGAAGCGAGTTGATAACCAGACAACAAGTATACAAATCTAGCCAGCGGTCGGGCACAGGACGCAGGACCGTAGCTGTCCTGCCTGGGAATATTTATGTGTGTGCTCCTCTCCGCTGTGTTTGTTCATTGCAGTAATTGGCTGGCGAATCCGACAAACAACTTTTGTGCATATGCAAAAGCGGCGCTAAAAAAACACAGACTGCCAAGAAAAGCCAAGGAAAATGAATCAAAACGAAGCCATCCACGATAAACTTTTCGTTGGGCCGCTGAAAATTATTTCCTATACTTGTTTTCCCATGACAGGTTCGGGGATACCCTGGAATAACGATTGTTACTTCTCCAGGGATTTTTATAAGATTTCTCTATATAGTATAGGGTTCTCTTATAGTCTTGTAAACTCTTCATCATTTTATTTATATATCTAGATTTTAAGCAAGTTAAGTAATATATGTTATATATTACAAAAGAAAAGTTTCTACAACTGCCAGAAATTAAATTAAAATAAATAACCATAATATAAAACTATAAATACTTACTAAACTTAACACTACCTGCATTTAATCTATGTATTTAGGGATAAATCATATTATTTACAGTAATAATTTACTCTTAAAGTCCTAAAAATTTCGGAAAACCTTTTATTTTTCCACCAAATCAAGCCATTAAAATCATTTGAAGATCAAGTAAAGCCAGCGAAAATTCTCACAAATCTGTGGGTCCGGAATACTCTCAATAAGATAATTATTAATAATTATTAAAATAATTAATTACTCGCAGAATCCTAAAAATTACGGAAAACCCTTAAATTTTTCCACCAAATCAAAGCCATTAAAATCATTAGAAAAACAAGTAAAGTTAGCATATTTTCCCACAAATCTTTGGGCCCGGAATACCCTCAGAAAGACAAGGACGAAGGACGAAGGACGCTTTGTTTTACGCGGCTGGACGAGTAAATAAATAAAAAGCAAAGAAAGGGGCCGTCGGCGGGAATTAAGCAACCCTTCCGTTGCAAATAAATCAGCAAATTAATCGCACAGCCGAGTGCAGACCGCAGTGAAGGCTGAAGGCTCTTCCACCGCCAACGTAATAATTCTCCATTTCTCTATTTCTATTTCTATTTCCCGGAAACGGAAACGCACACACAGTTAGCCACACATCAAAAGCGAATCGCAGGACCGAAAATCGAGCAAACTTTCGGCCATTTCAAGTGGATTTAAATTGGTTTCGGCGAAACCGCAGTCGAGATGGCATTTTAAAATTTCCAGTTTACAGTCTTCTCCGGGGTATTTGTTGCTTCTTCGTCCTGTTTTGTCCTGTCTGCCACTGAACGGCGACACATTTCCGCTTCCGCTGGCCCAACAACAGAAAAGTGCCCCGAACTGGGATTCATTTGATTTGACTTTTCACGTTTCATTTAGCAAACGATTTCATTAGCTAAAAAGCGCAGTGGAAAGTGCTCTGCCCTTCGCAAGGGGGTTGTGTCCTTTGCTTACACATATTGTCCATGTCCTTGTGCCGGCCCTCTGTCCTCGTGCTCCCCCTTTTCAATCGCCGGGGCGTAGCCTTCCCCCTTTACTCCGCCTGGGTTTTTATCGCCATTCAAGTTTGTTTTTCCGCTTAAAGTATTTTTATTGAATCTTCTTATCGTTTTTTATGTCCACTCACCAGAGAGGTCCATCGAATAACAAAAGCTCCGGCTCCCCCGCCTGCAACTCGAATGCTAATCTAAACAAATTTCGTCATTAAGGGTCCTTGGATGGCCCCGGATGGCCAGGACAGTCAGGACAGTCAGGACAGCCTCGGACAGCCTCTGGTTGCGCATAAAATATTGTCAATCAATTCAATTACAAGTTGACATCATTGTTACTTATTGTTGACGTCGATTGTCCGGTCCCGAGTCCTGATTTATGGCCGGCCATGGACTGACCACTTGGGGTCCTGCTGGCCTCGTTTCAGTGCCAGGCTTCCGGTCCTCGCAAGTCCTTGGAGTAGATACGCTTTCTGTCATTGTAAAGGAAAAATAGCAGCAGATTTGAAAGTAACATTGCAAGTAACATTTTCTGTTGCAACTGCGACAGGCAGTACTGTCCCGGACAGGTGTCCTGTGGCCACACAGCCTCTCCGGCTGGAGAGGCCACTCCAAAGGACTCGCAGGAGCGTGCCGGCTCGAATTACAGGGCAGGGCGAGCGCGAGTCCTTAAATTGACGCCACCTACCCCTTTCACACAGAACTTCCCGCGCAATTAGGCGGCAAACAGTCACACGACACACAGAGGGGGCAAGGTCACAGGACACGGGGCACACACAGGATACAGGGACACACAGGACACACTCCAAGGCAACCCTTTTAATGACATCCGCCGAGGCGCTTTTCCATCGCTAATTGCCGCATTTTCCATTTCCATTGATTGATTTCCCCCGCCCGCCTCCATTTTCGCCCTGCCATCCTGTTTGCTTTGTCTGCGCCTTTGTTGCTTTGTTTATTTACCAATAATAATGCAATAAAAGGCCAAAAAGGTTCAACTCTGGCCCTCGAGGTGTGGGCATCCACCGAGGAGAGGGCTACCACTTCGGGTTCCCTCTCCAGGCAACACCTTTGCTTAGACAGTGGAAAAAGTCTTCTAATATTTCGGTTTTATATTCCACGAAAATTGGGTTATATTCCGCTGAAACTTTTCTCTCTTAAATTTTATTAATTATATTATACAGCTGGGATAATGCTTATATTAAATATTAATTTTAGGAGGTGATATCTTATATAAATTGAAATGAAACTCCCATACTTGAAGCGGAACTAGGTCCCTGAATTATTTTCTGAAACATAATAAGCCTTTTCTAGTTCATGATCTATTTCAAATACCCTTCAGAATCCTTATTACTTTATTATTTAATAACTTTTAATCTAGTTGTGCATTTCTGCATAAATATATGTATCAATTAAATCTTTAAAAATGTTAAATAATCCTTATATTAAATATTACTTAATAAGAAAGCCCTTTAGGAGGTGATATGATATTTAAATTGAAATGAAATTAATTCTTGACGAGGAACTAAGTCCCTGAAACTTTTTCTTAAGCATAATAAACCTTTTCTGGTTCAAGATCTATTTAAAAAACACTTCAGAATAATATAAAAGACTAAATAATAAAGTAATATGTATAAATTAAATTTTTGTAAATGTAAAATCAAACTAAAATTCTTTAAATGTAAATAATAGTCATAAAGGTAGTACTAAAAGCAGCCTAAAGCTGTTAATTTCCTACATTTTGTTCTTTGCTCTATTAAAATATTTAAAAATAATCTCAGCCTTCCTTCATAGATTTTTTTTAGGCATTTTTCCCACTCTCCTTTTCGCCCAGTGCACCTTTCACAGGTGACTCGCGCGCTGCGCTTTTGTCAGCTAATGGCTGGCATCGCACACGGTTCCATATGGGAAAGGAGATCATATCGCATCGTATCGATGTCGTGGGAAGGTCCTGCCGAGGTGCAGTGTGCTCAGTTCCCGGTGTGTGTGTGTGTGTGTGTGTGTGTGGAGTATTAAAATTCAAATTAGTCGATCGACACCGCACCACCGCAGGATAACGAACAGGAACCCAAAGGGGTCATGTGAAAGTGCAAATTTTTATTGGTTTAATGGGTTTTTGCCTTTTGTTTTTTGTCTGTGATTTCGGGGGAGTGTGTGCGCCACTGTGTGTGCCAGTGTGTGTGCGAGTGTGTGTTTGTTGTGTGTGCGTGCGGTCGGCCTTTATGCAAATCATTGTAATGCAATATTTAAATTGATGTTCGTGGCTTTTTAATGGCGCACGCAACTCAGTGTCTTTCCCTCTCTCTCTCTCTGGCTCCCTCTCCCTCTCTTTCTGTTTTTCCGCTTCCATTAGGGGTAACTCCGGGGAAATCGGCGGCGCTTCTTGGCCAGACTTTTCCCAACTTATTGACATGCTAATTAGAGGCATGTGAACATCGATCCGGTGGCAAAAACGTGGGAACCTGCGGTGGCGTCATCTGAAACCTTTAAAAGATTTTCATATTTATTAATAGCTTTCATAAATCACATTAAATGAATTTATGTAAGCATTAAATATATATTTCAGCTTCTATGAATTGAATTACATATTAAAGTAAATTAAAATCACTTTTTAAAAGTCATTAAATGAATTTATGTAAGCATTAAATATATATTTCAGCTTCTATGAATTTAATTACATTTTAAAGCAGCCAGAAACCGAGTTATATTTAGAAATTTTAAAGCTAACATCTGGTTTTGTTTGTTTTTAAGGGAAGTTGCCTTCGTCTATTGTAATAAGAGTTTTTATACCTTATTTTATCAGCGTAATTAAGGGGAATTATTTAATAAATATAAATAAATACATAATTTATTACCAAACATGAAGATATATAATTATTTAAAAGTAAAACAAACACTTTCTTGATGCCTCTTAATATATGCTTCGAATTATGTGGTATTTTTTTCTGACAAGCTCACTTTAAATGCCATTTAAAAACCCTAAAATATATTATACTCTAAAATGTATAAACTCCCCCTTTCTCCCCCCCTTTCTGAGGTTGAAAATCAAGTCCGCTGGTAAATTACACTTTCAATTACCTCTGGGTGCAGACGTCGCCCCGACGGCCTTTATTTATTAAACCAATGCCTAAGCCCGCTCGATTAATTAGCCATTTCTGGTGCCATAAAGACCTGCTGATCTCTGTTATCCTTGCCAGCCCCGAAGCCCCGCCACCCCCGCCGATTGTTCACACCCCATTTGGGAAATTTGGGAAAGTCAATCTGCGAATGCACAAAACCTCATTCACACCCATAAAGTAAACTCCGTCTCTGTGTGTTTTCCACGGGGTCAGCAAATCGTCAACATATTGGCCTCATCTTCATAAATAAATAAGAGCCCAAGGCTGGGACAAAAGGACCTCACCCCGGCAGGACAAAAAATGATGCACGTGCGCGGGTGGACAAGTTGGGGAGGTGGTGGGCCAAGAACCCACACAGAAACAGAAACAGAAAACAATTGACTCTGGACAAGATTACATGGCAGGAAATTCAATTTTAAAAGCAGCTGCCACGTGTCCTTTTAGTGCTTGAAATTGTAACAGTTATATTGGCTCGTCCTGCGAGGGTGGCTTCTCCCGGGGATGGGATGCAATCCACCCAGTCATCGTCCATCGCTCATCGATGGCCCGAGGAGGCCCACGATGAGTATGAATACGTAATTCCTATTCATTCCCCGCTCAAATTGAGCAATAAACGCGCCGCTTTCAAATTGCGTTACAAATAAACAAAGGCAACAAAGGAAGCGAGTGCACTCGGAAAAATAACATGGAACCTTCAACGACAACTTCCTCATATAATGAAAGTCCATCTGTGGGGGGAGATATTTATTGCACTTCTGAGAGGCCGTTATCTCCATTGAAAGCCTATGTATTAGAACACTTTTGCTGAAACTAGGATACTCTCTTATAAATCCTATACAAATCTTATTTTAAATACTAGTTCCTCTATTATTTTCTTAATTAATTATTAACTTGATTAACTGTCTTCATAATTGGTATATTTTCACCAGCTTTCTTTCCATTTTATAACAATAAAATTTCTGCAATTGATTTGCGGCCTATGAAGTAGTTAAGATTATTTAAACACTATAATAAAATATTAATTGAGCAATTTCAAACTTGAAAAGAGGGAATATACACATTAGTTCTTATAATATGAATACTTGGAAAAATCTAATCTAAAATCTAATCAGAATCTATAGAAAGGCATTATTATTTATAGTTCTAGGGAGATTTAATTAATTAAACCAAATTGGTTTCATTTTAAAAATATACTAATTTCAAAAAAGGCTCTTTGAACTATTAAATAAAAAATCCTTTTTATTTATAGTTTTAGGGAGTTTCTAAGTTCTAATTAAACCACATTGTTTTTATTTGAATTTGTAAAAATATTTATACTTTCAACTAGTTTAAAAAGAGGGTTCTCTGAATTTTAGAATAAACACAACCATATTTATATTTATAGTTACAGGAAGTTTATAAGTTATAATTAAACCAAATTGGTTTCATTTTAAATTGTTAAAGTATTTATAATTTCAATTTATTAATAAACTAACTAACTAATAAAAAGTTTCTCTGAGTTTTAGAATAAACAAAAGCTCTTTTATTTATAGTTCATTTTTAATTAAATCCTTTTCCTTTAAAATTTTAAAAATATGTATACGTTCTGAATTTTAGAAAAACCATCTATTTGAGCTTCTGAGAAATATACTTTCACTTGAGAAATACTTTCTAAATATCTGCTAGTAAATGTTACGCTTTTCCACATTGAATGTGGCTTTATATACATAATTTCCTCTTTTTTTGTTCAATTTTTCTGCACGATTTTTCTGCTCAGTGCACAAGGGGGTGGTGCCAAAGCGGAAACGGAAACACACCACCGCCACTGGCGGCGGGCGAAAACAACAACGTGTTAATTTGCAGGGGGTGGCTTTGGCTTTCGGCTTTCTGCCTTCGCCTTCTGCCCTTCTGCCCTTCCCCCTTCGGCGTCGTTGCAGCCTTCGGAGAGAAGCCCGGGCAGCTTTTCAACGCCTCCCTGGCTTGCGGTGGCTAAAAGGGCGTGTGATTGACTTAATTGACTATGAAAATGAGAAATTACATGCAGATAATGACGCTGGTCGCGAAATGAGCAACAACATTATTAAAAACGCCGGCTCGGCGTCGGCACACTGTAGAGTCCAATGCAGCTAACCCAACCGCCCATTTAGCCATCAGGCGGAGACTTAATTTGATTTGATTTTTCACCCCCCGCAAGAGCAGCAGCAGCAGCCTCCCACTGCTTTTCCGCTTTCCCTTCCCTGGGTCCCTGTGTCCCTGGGTTTATTGCACCGCATAGGCTAATTAGAGCCGCGTCCGCGACTTTGTAAGCCCCCCTTTGGCCCTTTCCCATTTCCCAGTTTCCAGGCGAGAGTTGGGTCATTAAAATGGCATTTGGCCTGCGGACACGAGTCCAGCTGGGAGGCGAATTAAAAGGTCAGCCTAGGAGCCCTTAAAGCCCTTTGATAGCAAATTTGACATAGAAAAATAGCTGCGACTTACCTTGCCATTACTATTGGGAATTTGGCATTGACTTCCGGGACAGATCCCAAGGCAGCAGCAGCTCCTCGTCTTGGGAGTTCCCTGTGTCCTGCACATCAGATCCATAGTACTTGGCCGCCAGCAGGACACAGGCCATGCAGATCTGGCAGAGGACTCGCGGCAGATTGTCCCAGGCGAAGATCTTGATGGACATGTACTCGTCCAGCTTCTCGGCCAGCTGCAGGCGCCGGCCCTGCTCCCCGAATATGCGGATCACATCGTGGCGGGTCTCGGCGCACATCCTGCAGGTGCCCTCCACTGGCGGGTTTGCGTAGCTCGGGAACATGCCTCAGACTCTCTCCTTTTGCTCCCTTTCGTTGGGTAATAGTTTCCTTAAATTTGTCTTTTTTTTTGACACCTCCTTTCGATTCGATTACTGGCTTCGATTCCCCTCCTCTTAATCGAAGTTAATCGAAACTGGCTTAAGTGCTGCAAAGACTGTTGCGGCTATCGACATTTTGCAACACTAGGGTGCTGTGTGGGTTAACTTCACCAGGAGTTGCTAACTTAGAACTCGTTTTTCTCCCCTTTCTTTCCGCCTTTGGAAATTAGTTTCCTTAATATTTTCTTTTTTTTACACCTTTCTTCAATTCGATTATTGACGCGCCTCCTCTTAATCGAAGTTAATCGAAACTGACTCAAGTGCTGCAAAAACTGTTGCGGCTATCGACATTTTGCAACACTATGGGGCTGTGTGGGTTAACTTCGTCAAGAGTTGCCAACTTAGAACTCGATTTTTTCCCCTTTCTTTCTGCAAATATGGGAATATTTTTTCCTTAATACTTTCTTTTTTTTACAACTTCCGTCGATTCGATTATTGAAGCTCCTTCTCTTAATCGCAATTAATTGAAAGTGGTTGAAGTACTGCTAAGACTGTTGCGGCTATCGACATTTTGCAACACTAGTGGGTTTTATTAAGAGCTGCTAACTTATACCTGAAAATCTTTTGTATAAATGGCCAAGATCGAGTTGGATACAAAAGGTAAACATGGATAGGGATCCGTGTCGAGAGTAGGGCCTGGGAACCAGTCGAAGGCCAGTCTGGAGTCCGTGGTCGGTCGAGTGGCTGTGGCAAATCAGAAAGCGTAATTAACTTTGGCCTGCAATCTGAAGCCGATAAATATGTATATATATATATGTTGGTATATTTATATTTGTTTGTGTACGCGATTGTGGCCGAGAGCTAGCAAAGGCCACTTATCGATTATTTTATTAATTGTAATCTCATTTATTTGCCCCGGCCCTACCGCTCGGCTCTGTGTTTAATTTCCACGTTTATTTTGTGATAAATTTATTATTTGATCGGTCGAGCGTCGAGCTTTAATCAATTTTTCATTACAAACTGCCAACGATTGTCTCCGCGCCCCGGTATCTCTATCTGTATCTGGACTATACGTATCTGTGTCAGCGATGTCCGGCCGCTTGTCCCTCCGTCTGCGGCTTTATCAATGCCAAATTCAGGCATTTCAGGTCCGAACCGATCAAGTGTTGTAAGCCATCCCTCACTCCGCCTGTCCGCCCAATGCCAATGTTCTCCGCCGACAAGTGTCCAGAGGCGCCTCCCCGATATGGATTCGGATTCGGATTCGGACTCCGGCTCGCCTTGTTCCCTTTACCCAATTCGCTGGAAAGAGCTGGACAAACACTGTGTTTACTATATGGCATTTCTGGAACTTCCCTCATTGAAAAGATTTCAAGAAAATATGACAAGTCGCAGTGATTTGTTGTGGGGAAACCAAATGAATCACTTGTGTATCTTGTGTATCAAGTGGGTTATAATTACATCTAGAGGAACTATTAATAATAAAACTTGAGGAGATTGGACAGAGTGAAATCTGTACACTACAAAGATGGAATGACTACAAAATGGAATGACAGCCAAATGCCATATATATTCCGATCCGCTGTTTTTAAGGCTGTTTGGGCCAAGTTATGGTTTTTCTTAAGTTTGATTTGTTCAAAAATTAGGATATAAAAATGCCAATTTAAGGACCCAAATATCCGCATACTTGATGTCTTCTGAAGAGCATAATTTGGCCAAAAATGGAATGACAGCCAAATGCCGTATACTGTCCGATTCGCGGTTAAATTCTTAATTATTTGGAAATTAAATATGGGAAAAACGAAGAAAAAAAATTTTGGTCGATTTTTGAAAAAATGATAAGGGGTTACATCATTAAAATTGTCAAAAATTGGGAAAAATTTTATTCTTTTAAATTTGTAAAGTTGATATGCAGATTAATTAACTAAATAAAAACAAAGATAGAACCGCTTTCCGATTTGAATTTAAGGCTGTTTTGGCTTAGTTATGAATATTTTTAGCATTGATTTGTCCCAAAAATTAGGACATAAAAATCCGATTTTAAAACCCAAAAAATGCACCATATTTTGGCCAAAAATGGAATGACAGCCAAATGCCGTATACTGTCCGATTCGCAGTTAAATTCTTAATTATTTGGAAATTAAATATGGGAAAAACAAAGAAAAAAAATGTTGGTCGATTTTTGAAAAAATGATAAGGGGTTACATCATTAAAATTGTCAAAAATTGACAAAAAATTTAGTTTTGTTAATTCCTAAATTTGAAATGCAGATTAATTAACCAATTAAAAACTAACATAGAACTGCTTTCCGAACTGAAATTAAGGCTGTTTTGGCTTAGTTATGAATACTTTAAACTACAAAATATGTAGCAACTAGCCCATTAGGAACTACCTTCCTACATCAAATTTTAAAGAAAAAAAAAATACAAAGGAGCTATAGGGATTCAACTCACCAACTTGCCCAGGTATTACACCTGAAGATTATACATTTTAAAGTGTTTTTATAAACAGGAAACTTAAAGACTAGGCTCACCTACTCAGATTAGTAGGGAATGTTTTGAGAGACTACCAGTTGAGCATCTTGTATAGAATTATATCTGTAATAGTGTTGCCCAGTTTTTATGGGGATCTGGGTCACAGACCCTTTAATTTACTAAGAATAAATAGGGCTAACTGTGTCATATTTGAGAGCTACCTTAAGGCCCTGTAAAGTCCCTGAAATCCAGTCCATCTCCTGGGTATAGGCCACCTGGTTGCGGCCCACTCCTAAGCCAACCCCTTGGGGCCGTGGCCGTGTTAACACCCGGCGATAAGCCGCACGTTTGTACGCGACATGGCGGTCATGCATGCCTCCTCCTGGCCAGCAGCGGAGAGCGGAACAGCCGGATCGGATCGAGTCGAATCGGATCGGATCGGGGCGATCGGCCCAATAACCAACTGTCCGAGCGGCGTGTGAGACACATCGCTGATATGGCCATTCTGCTAGGGGCATTCCGAGGGCGGAGGAGTCTGAAGAGGGGCGGCAATATCAGCTTGGCGCAGCGTGTAAGCGTCGCGGGTTGTCCAACAGTCAAACAGGCAGTGGGAAGCGGCCTTATCTCGGCCTATAGACCTTATAGAGCTCATGGGAAGACGAATGGGAATGTAGGAAGCCGGGGAGGACGGGGGCGAGAGTATTATTAGTTTATTTCACGATTGCGCCCTGACTCCCATTCCGCTAACTAACTGGCCCACTCTAATCTAGATCATTGAATTGTACTCGCCTTGGGCCATATACTCTCTTACGTACTATACCTACTATATATATTTGTATATATATGTGGCGCAATCAACATCCTGTGCGCTGCGATCCGATCCGATCCGAGCGATACGGGTATGCAAATGATTAGGCGGCGATTAGGAGCCGTGTACCTGGATTCCTGACACTCCCACAGGTTCCCATAAGTCGCCCTAATCGAATGCTTTATGGCGACACTTTATAATATCGCTATGGGGCCCCTCATAAACGGGTGCAGCAATTATGTACTTCTGGTAATTTGCAGGCCAAGAGCCCACTGCGTGCCTCGATTTTCGATAGGGGTTGAGTGCGGGGCTCTATAGCTATATATATTTACGCTATACTCACTATAGTATTTATATCACATGGGAAAAATTACCTTAGGAAGCAAGCAATAAATCTTATAACTATCTATGTACTAAAGATTAATATTCCCATAAGAATGTTCTGGTTAAATTCGTTTATCGTGGTGGTTTGATCCTTTCTGATTACGATTTCGGAATGATATTTTCAATTTAATCAGAGCCTAAAAACTATATACTCTTCTATAGTTATATATTTACCATAATATTTATATCATTTGAGAAAAATCACCTTAGGAAGGAAGCAACAAATCTTATAAGGAAATATATACTATATTTTTCCAAGGGCCGGATACCTTTTCGATTAGTATTCCCATTCAAATGTTGGGGTTAAATTTGTTTTTTATTCTTAGTACGATTTCGGAATGATTTTTTCAATTTAATCAGAGCTTAATGACTATACAATATAACTGTCTTGGTAGTTTGTTTCCCTTCTTGTTATTACTTTAATAAACATTAAATTTTTACAAGCTGTATTTAAATTCGCGGTTAATTAAATGATCCCCCGGTTAACCCACTCACTGATCAGCGCATGTCTTGTGGCAATCATTACCATTTTACTTTATTTTTTATTACATTCAATCAAGATTTTGTTTAATCAAGGTGAGTTTAGAATGTCCATATTATATAGTTAGTATGGGAATAAGTGTAAGAAGTCAGAAAAATGTACAAATATAAATGAATATAATTATAACAATATTTAGTTATATTTACATGTTTAAATTATAATTGAATAGAGGTCTAATTATATTAATTTCCATTTTTACATACTTCTAAATTCTTGCATTTAAACCCCCGGTTAACCAACAGGGACTCAACTGAACCCTCGGTTAACCCACTCGCTGATCAGCGCCAGTCGAGTGGCAATCATGAGCATTCCTCATGATTTACCATAGCGATTAGGCCAGTGATCCCCATTGAGAGAGCGGGACCCGAAAACAAGTCGCTGGCCGGCGATCGTAAAAATATAATTAGCCGCCCTGTAGTTATAGAGTCTATAGAGTCTATAGAGTCTGGATATCGTGGCGAGTGCAGGGGCCATATTTATGGCACTTCAGCTGCAGTTGTTGAGTTTATGGGCCGTGTAAAAAGAGTGTTTCGGTTTCGTAAAACGCTTAGCATCGAGTGCTGTTCGTTAATATCGCACAAATATAATTGGATCACGGATGGCTAAGTTCCAGCGATGAGTAATTTCATTTGTCGTTTATTAGAATAGCACTCGTTGAATTTTATGAGATACTCCAGCGCCTCTACTTGACTTCGAGTTCTTTATTTGCGAGATATCTGTACAAGTACACATACCAGGTATATCCCCCCAACTGATTTACCGTCGGCACTTTTCGGCGCTAAAGCCCTGATCGGACCCGGAGCGGAGCGGAGCCCCCAGACAGAGTGCTCCATCCACACATCCATCCGGGTCTGGGCCTTATCGGCCCGCGGCCTAATAGTCATCGCTGGCCGCCGGTCCACGAATATTGTTTTGGTGGCGCAATCGGGCCAACAACTGGCGGATTACGATGCCAATCGCAGAACGGTAGCTAACAACCATAATCAAGACCATATTTATGGTGTGTCCAACATGTTTATACGCTCCATCGATACCCGCTAACCGCTAACCGCTACCCGCGGCTGTCTTTTACGATCCCATAAAGTGCATGGGGTAATAACTCTATGAATACGCCATTATTTTATTTTAGTTTAGATTAGTTTCTGGGTTCGCCTATCTAAAAAAACGTTGAAGTGGAATTTAAACCAGAAATGCAGGAAGGGCTACTCAAAAGCGTTTCGTGATGGATTAAATTGATTCATATTTCTATTTATATTCCTTGGAATAGGTATATTTTTTGATTACTTCAATTTACTAGTTTATATTATAGTAAAAAAGTATGCCATTATGGTTATTCCAGACGGGAAATTGATTCATATTTCTATTTAAGTTCCTTGGAATTGGTATATCTTTTGATTACTTCAATTTATTAGTTTGTATCACAGTGAAAAGGTATTTTTATAGGTGCCTCGGGTGCACTACTTGGGCAGCTCTGTTCAAGTTTATTTCCCCACCAAAGTAAACAGGTTTCTTTTAATTTTTGTAAATGGTTTTTATTAAATCTCTAGAATGTATTTGCAGTTGTTTGTGTTGCTTCGCTTTGCTTCTGTCTCGAATACATTTGCTCTGTCCTCGTCCTTAGTCCTGTGTCCCGTCTGTCCGGTGGTCGTCCTTGTCCGTTGTTAACATTTATGAACTCATTACTCGCTATAAATTCAAAGAGTTTTCTTTTACTCGCTATACACGCACACACACGAAAAAAAATATCGATTAGGACTAAGTGTCTATATTATATATATTATATTTATTCATACAAAAAAAAAAGGGTTTATTAAATTCTGTCTAAAAAATTTGAACACTAATTACGCTTGTTTTTTAATATATAATATATATATGTATATATTATAGTACAGATTTAGTTGCATTGCCATTTATAACTTTTTTTGTGGTTTCTTTTTTGGATTATCTTAACTTCAGTAATTCTTTTTAGTATGTACAAAACTTTCCTTTGGGGTTTTATCATCTTAAATCTACAGGAAAAAAAAAAAACAAAAAGATTGTGTCTAGATCTAGATTTTATAAGTGTTATCAACTTTAGTGCAGTGAAAATGGGGGAGACCTTTAAGTACTTGACAAATGACGTTGAGATAATACACTAGATACTAGAAAAATATACTAGTTAATATACATTTGAAGTATTCCCAAGGACATTATCTTAGGGCCAGCTGTCAGGTGTGTTCGGCTGATATATACCTTATATAGAGAGTTAACCCCTGACTAAGTGGGCATATAGCTCTTGAGCTACGTTTCTTGGTTGCTTTTTCGTTTCCGTTTCCGTTTATTACATTTATCCGCTAGTTATATTTTTTGTGGGGTGTATCCCCGCTAACCTATGTACAGGAATGACTCAAGGAGGAATCGGCGAAACTACGAACTAGTTGGGTTTTACTTTACTGTATGTATCATGTTTTGGCTTTGGCTTCTATAGCTCTTCCATAGGGCTGCTCAGCTAGCTAGGGGCTCTCGAGTGCACTGCTGGGGCAGCTCTGTTTTACAGTACGTGGATTAGGAGCCCCTCTCTTTGCCTCTCTCTCTTTATTGCACCAAGGGATCCCTGTGCGATCCACCTATTCGAGTGGCTCCAGGCCCCTGAAGATCACCAGTCCCAGTCCCAGTCCCAGCTCCACATCCGCGGTCCTAACAATATTAGGGCCACCAGGCCCGCTGGGCATGGGGATGGGCATGGGCGTGGACATGGAGGCCGGCGGCGGCGGCAGCGGCATGCTGATAGGCAGCCGCTCCGTTCAGGGCCACTAGGTGGTGGGCGGCCGCCGCATTCTGCATGGCGGTGGCCGTGGCCGAGACGCAGTCGGGCCCCAGCTTGGAGCCATCGCCCAGACAGGGCTTCCCGTTCCGCACCAGCACCGGCACGGCCACGCGACGCGGCGAGGGCAGGGCGGATGGATGGTGCGGATGGGTGGCATGGCCATGGAGCAGACCCGGATGCCCCTCGTAGCCCTTCTCGTTCTGGGCCCGCTTCGTCTTGTAGCGATGGTTCTGGAACCAGA
Source organism: Drosophila pectinifera (assembly GCA_008042775.1). Lineage (NCBI taxonomy): Eukaryota > Metazoa > Arthropoda > Insecta > Diptera > Drosophilidae > Drosophila > Drosophila pectinifera. Next base: position 16,203 of record VNKC01000400.1, read on the forward strand.
TCTTCACCTGCGTCGGCGTCAGCCGGATCAGGCTGGCCAGGTGCTCTCGCTCCGGGGCGCTCAGGTACCGCTGCTGGCGGAACCTCCGCTCCAGCTCATAGGTCTGGGCCTTGGTGAACAGCACTCGGCGCTTCCGCTTCTTGTTGGGCAGCCCGTCGGCCCCGGTGCCTCCGCCTCCGCCACTGCCATCGGCATCGTCCACGTCGTCGATGTCCTCCTCGATCCCGTCCTCGTTCAGGCTGTCGTCGTGGCCACTGCCCGCTCCCCCGCCGCCGCCTCCGCCGTTGAGGCCGTCCTGCTTCAAGCTGGTGTTGTTATTGTTGTTCGTCGTGTTGTTGTTGTTGTTGTGCAGGGCATGGGCCGCCGAGGGTCCTCCGCTGCCGGAGGAGCCGCCGTGCAGCGTGTGGCTGTTGAGGGCGTCGCCCACGGACAGGGCATCGCTGTCCGCCGACCGGCTGTAGCTCTTGTAGTCCCCGGAGAGGGCGGGCGACGTCTGGCAGTTGGATCCGATGTAGGTGTAGGACACCTCCGAGGTCACGGGAGAGGTGCTGTCGGGGCTGGCCGGTTGTTGGGTGCCTGGAATCGAAAATAAAGGCGGGGACACTTGGTTAGAGGGTACAGTACCTTGATATTTTGATATTTTATAGATATATACAAAGAGTCTGTACAAAAAAAAACAATATATCGCTTTAGAGCACTCCCCAGCCAGCCCACTTAAAAGCCATCAATTCTGGCATCAATTCTGGCTTAAACTGGGTAAACTGGCAACTGGCAAGCTGACAATAGAGCCAGCTCTGGGTGGGAATTTGTCAGCAATTGAATTGCCTTTTTGGTCATAAATTAATGCAGTGCCACACCCCTAAGCACCAGGACCTCGAGGCACGGGACTACCCCCACCTGAATGATCGAGCAGAATTTAGGATCAGGGGGAAGGAGGCCAGTCAGGATGCAATTGGATTAGGCGCGACATGAGGCTGTGGCCAGATGTATACACTATATAGTGTCACAAACCCACCCCTATCCTTCTGGCAGCCGACATGGCTCTGCCTAATAACGTCAATTAGGGAGGTATTCCCTCGTCTACCTGGCAGGATCCTCCGATCTCCTGCTGACTGCTGACTGATGACTGCTGACCTTCGGGCCTGTACTAAACCAGAAACCAGGATGCTAATGGAGGGCAGCACAAAGGCAAACCTCAGGACGCATCAATGGCAGCTCTTCCGGTCTTCCTCGCCCAGTTTGCCAGGATTTTTCATAGGCATTTTGTCACTTTTGATCGGCGAGAGGGAGGGGGAGAGCGATCTGTGATTTATGGGCGGGCGTGGCGGTATCGGGGCAACCACAAAGCAGCCAGGAAATAAAGGATCTGTTGTCTCACAAACCAAAGGAATATTTGGGATAGAACCCTTGAAATAACTTTGAAATTAAAGCTATTATAAACCAAACAAAAGTAATGTTTTATAGACAAATCTGAGAAGGTTCTGCGGGTTTTATATTAATATTTTAAAGAGAACCAGGATATAAAGAATCTGTTGTCTCACAAACCAAAGGAATATTTGGAATAGAACCTTTGAAATAACTTTGAAATTAAAGCCAACAAAAATAATGCTTTATAGACAAATCTGAGAAGGTTCTGCGGGTTTTATATTAATATTTTAAAGAGAACCAGGAACTAAAGAATCTGTTGTCTCACAAACCAAAGGAATATTTGGGATATAACCCTTGAAATAACTTTGGAATTAAAGCCATTATAAACCAAAGAAAAGTACTGCTTTATAGACAAATCTGAGAAGGTTCTGCTGGTTTTTATTGATATTTTAAAGAGAAATAAGGACACCTGTTTTGCCCGGTGTCCTGGGCCATTGACTAAACAAAAAAAAGGAGAAAAAAGTAGGAGCAGCTAATGCTCATCCATTAGTGCGCGTCCTGATTGTGGCGTTACCCTTCGCCTTCGCCATGACAACCCAACAAATTAATAACTTAATATAATCAAAACGACGCCTCCTCGACTCCTTCACAGCTGTGAAAATTCCCAAAAAAAAGGAGCAAAATGAGCACCAGAGAGAGGAGTAAAAAAAGCGGCAAATATAATTTGTAGCCCAACAAAAAAGGAATAATAAAAAAGAACAGAGAGGAGAAAGGACGAGGCGGAAGTGCGTGCCATAAATTTCCAGGACGCGAAATGTTTGGGCCGCAACAACAAGGAGCGATCGAACGGACGAGCCAGCGATTGACGGGCCGAAGGACACGAAGGACACACAACAACAGGGCTAATCCTCAAGTGTGAAGCGCATACAAACTATTAGTCAAGATTATATAGGGGAAGTCCTGGGTCCTCATCCCCAACCCCTTTTGAACTAAAAAAAGGACGAGTGAGCGACTCATTTCGATCCGCAGTTAACTGCCAATGAATGAAGCCAGGAGCAGGGGCAGGAGGCGGCAATGGGTGTGGGCCAGGATCAGGCCCAGGCCAGTCACTCCCCGAAGCAGCACCTGAACCCCGGCAGGAGTCCTTGAATGCAAACACAGCTGCCTCATCGCTCGACTGACCGAGTGACTGCGGCAATTAGGCAACGAAGTCGGGGGTTCAATTGAGTCCTGGCCAGGATTTTCACTTTGGGGAGTTTTAACTAGGAATTCCTTAGTAGCTAGTCCTTACCGTATAGCTCGTTCTCCTTGATCCACGCACTCCTGCCCGTGTGCTGGAGCATTGTCTGGGTGATGTGGTGGTACGAGGACATCTCGTCCCCGAAGCTCCCCGCAAAGTTCTTGGGCAGATTGGGCAGGTACTGGCCGGCGGCCACGGCGGCAGCGGCGGCGGCATTGTGGCTGGCCAGCAGATGGGCGGCGGCCTGGGCGTGGCTGTGCCCGGAGGAGGGATCCCCTCCTCCACTCTGGTGGTGACCCAGCGGCAGGGCGGCCACTGCCTGCTGGTGCGGATGCGAGTGCTGCTGGTGGAGATGCGGATGCGGATGCGAGTGCGGGTGCGAGTGCGGGTGGGGGTGCTGGGTGTGCGGCAGCTGCTGGGCATGCGGATGGTGGTGCTCGGTGGTGTGGTGATCCGAGCCCGCCGAACTGGAACCCGCTGCCGTGCCGCCGCTGCCCTGGTCCTCGGATCCACCGGAACCAGCGGCAGGCGTGGGCGACAGGGCCGAGGGCGCGGCATGTGCTCCCGAGAGGCCGCCATGGCCGCCATGTCCTCCGTGGTGACCGTGGCCATTGGTGGCCCCGCTCAGATCGCTGCCATGCTGCGCCGCAGCGGCCGCCGCGGCGGCGGCGTTCTTCAGCTCGGAGCCCTCCAGGTTCAGGATGTCCGATATGTGGAAGCCGGAGCGCTGCGAGGACGGCACCTTCGCATCGAACAGGCTGCAAGGAACAGGATATAAATAGAGGGTTATTATAGGGATTTTTAAAGGATTTTTAAAGGGTTTTTAAAGGATTTTCAAGTGGTTTCTTATGAGAGAGAGGCTTCTTACTCAAGTGCTGCTAGGAACTTCTGTTTCTTGGTCTGCATTTCTTGAAGATATACTTAGGAATCGAGCTGATCTTCTTGAATTAACTGTATATATGTCTATATTTTAAACAAATATAAGACCCTAACTGCAAGGCCTACTGGATATAATATGATTTCAAATACTTGAAATGGGTAACATGTCCTTGAATTTTGTATATATTCAAACTTTTAAGCTAAGAATATAATTACAGAGCTTACTCAATGCAAGTTTTTGATGAATATTATCTAAAAGATTTTAATTGCTTAACTAATTAATTAGAAAATGAAGATTTAAGTGGGTATACTTAAGGGATAACCCCTAAAACCTTCAGAATTTGTTGGTATTCCTTTTAAATCTCAAACATTTAAGACTTGAATTTTTCAGAGACTTGATATATGTGTCTGCATATATTAAATAATTGCACAAATATTTTAAGGCTCAGTTTGAGTTAGGTTCTAAGTTAGTTGGTCCTAGAAGTGCCTTTATTATCTTAAAGACTTAAGAAACAAAATGAAGTATGTCAAAGAGCTAATGATAAGATGAATTGTGGAAATACTTGTTCGACTTCCTGAATTCTTTTTCAATTAACCCAATGACAAATGATGAATGATGCCGACTTATAAAGAGAACTAGAGAGAGAGATGGGGGTCTTGAGATGCATAGATCGGAAATTCTTGTTCAATTCGAGCATTTCATGCTACATCCGGTCCTGAGTCGTCCTTATGAATGGCCGGAAGGTGCGACAAAGGACCAAGGCAGCCCAGGTTACTACCTGCCGCGTCCTGACTTTCACACAGATTTTCGCACTAGCCTCCGAGGAGGAGGAGGTGGGGAATATATAGTAGGATATATATAGAACATAAATGCAGATCAAGAGGAGAGGAGAGAAGCCGCAGGACTGCCGACCCAAACCGGAATTAACTTCGATTAAGTGCGGCCAAATCGGTGGATTATTGACACCTCGGCTAGTCCCTTGGCCAGATTTGATTTTCTACTAATACCATCAACAATTAAAGCGGAGCTGCCGGCTACCTGCTCGGGTCAGGGCACGGGACACGGGACACAGGTCCCTGTGGGTCAGGTCGAAACAGGTCCTGCCACATGTTGGCGCAAGTTCGCTGGCTGCTGCTTCCGGTTTTTCCACCTTGAGTTTTCCCAAACCGCGCGAAATTCCCACGCCAAAAAAGAGGACGAGAGAGAGAGAGAGGACGATCGGGCATTCCCCGTGGTCCTGTGGAAGGGAATTCCCTTCCTCGTCCTGTCCCAGACAGTGTGACGCCAGACCAGAGCCCGTCCCCGGTTCTGCTGCACACATGTTCCGCCGCCTTGGACTTTCCCTGCCACTCGGACCACGAACCACGGGCCACAGGACACGGGAATTTCTAAGCCAGGATTTCCCAATTTCCCTATCGCCACCTCGAGGACCTTGAGTACTTGCTATCCCATCTTGCGGGGGAATTACGTCCACTAGTCCAGCAGTAGTCTGTATTTGGCTGTAGGGACTCAGGATTGGGCTAATTTGGCAACTGGCCTCCTAGGAGCTGGCGGGATTAGCCGGCCAAGTCCATTAGCTGGTCGGGATCGAGGCTGAGATCGAGCTAGGGTGTGATTTCGAGTCCTGGCTTAGGCGTGGGCCTACTCCTGCTTAAGATTGGGCCAAAAAGGGGTTTTCCGAGGGAAGATACTCGATTTAACTCTAGGTTTTGGAGCAAATCTTTATAGAAGCTTCAACCTTCACTGGAAATTCTCAAAGCTTGGCTTGGAAGGTGTTGATAAATTGTATATATTATAGGGTTTTTGGTACGATATCCTTTGTATTTATTAGGGAGTTAGCTCAACATTGGTTGAATCCAAAGTCTTCATATATATATCTCACTTTATCTAGAACCTTAACATCCTTAAATGCCTAAGTTAGGACATTTTCAGGGATTATATCATATTTTTATCTAGCAATATCCGACATATATATGCAGGAAACTTTGTTTAGTTCCCCAAAGATTAACCAAAGGAGGTTAAATATATATACTTTGAGATTAGGAACCCTTTCAAGGATACCAAATTTAGGATATACTCGCCAGAGATTCATATAAAATCACTCAAATAAGTAGTCCTCCCATCATTAACCCCGAACTTCAAGATGGCACCCATAAAAATAGAAAACTAGGTACTCCTCCGGTCAAGGACCTCTTCTAATCCCTCCAAGTGCTTACCCGGGCAGAGCGTTTCGCAGGGCCGCCGGGTAGAAGGCGGCTGGGAGCAGGGCGTGGCTCCACGGCGGCAGCAGGATGGGCGACCAGGGCAGGAAGGGGGCGGCCGCTGCGGCAGCTACGGCCGCCGACGAGGGAACCATCAGGCTGCTCATGCTGTGGAGTCCGGGGAAGCCGCTGAAGGCGGCGGCTCCCGTCGGGATGCGCAGCTGCTCCGGGGCCAGTCCGCTGGCGCTGGAGCTGGTGTTTGTGGGCACGGTGGTGCTGGCGGTGCTGAAGACCCTGGCGGATCGTTCGCGCTCCCTTTCCCGTTCCCGTTCTCTGTCGTGATCCCGGTTCCTTTCCCGCTCCATGGAGGGCGTGGATGTCCTTAGGGGTCTCTTGGGCGTGGAGGGTGTGGCCGGCGAGGCGGGACTGACGGTGATCCCGCTCTGCGGTGAGGCTGGCAAGCTGCCGGCGCTGCCCAGGCCGCTGCTATTGTCCCGCTCCCGATCCCGCTCCCGCTCGCGTTCGCTGCGCTTCGTGGGCGTCCGCTCCAGGGATCCTCCGCCGGATCCCCCGCCGGCTACTACCGATCCCAGCCCGGCGCTGGTCATCTCCGCTGGTGGGGATGCGACTCCCCCGCCGTTGCCGTTGCCGCCGCCGCTGGGCGAGGATCCGTTCGACTTGCGACGCTGCGGCGCGGGCGGCGGCGTGGACGGACTCTTGCGTTTCTCCGCCACTTTGACAACCGGGTATTCAGCACGGCAAAAAAATATAGTATATAGTATAGTGGTCGCGGCTATATATGTGTATGGTATGGACACTTGCACACTCGATCGGCACTGGGAACGAACTGCTATCAACGCGGCGTCGCCAATATATCCTTGCTGGTGTCCGTATCGCGATTGGGCTCGGAGCGCACTCTAAACATTCCAAACTGAAGTGTCATCAACAACTAACGAGGCATCAAGAACTCGACACGAGTCCAAGTCCGACTTCGAGTTCGAGTTCGAGTCGAGTCCCGGCGGCCAACGGCGGCCAACGGCAGAGCGGCAGCGCGCCTTTCGGGGTGTCTCTTCTCGATGCTGCACATATATATTCCATTATGTGCTATTAGGCGCTGTGTGTGCTGTGTGTGCTGCCATTGGGTGTGTATGCCGCACACACACACACTCGCACACACTCACGCAGCGGCCGTGGAGAGACTCTCGCGAGCTAAGTGGCTTCTCATGTCCTTTTCAACAAGGATACAAGGATATAGCAGCTACAGCGGCCGCGAATGTGAGTGGCCCAATTCAACCACCGCTCGCAGGCAGGCGAGCGAGCGAGGGAGACGTGGCGAGTGTCCTGCCGCCATCTCGCTTCCGCACCAAGTGCTCGCGCTCTCGCTCTCTCTGTCTCCCCGTCCGCTCTCGAGTGGCACTTGAGCGAGAGAGATGAGAGCCTCGAGCAGCTCCTTAGGTATACGGCATTCCGTATTCCGCATTCCATTTTCCCGGCACCACTCGGCCACTCGCCGTCTCCCTCTGGCGCACTTGATGCTGTCAACGAGCGCCGCGTCATTATATTGTATTTATCATTATCAGCTGTACTCTGCACTCTGCACTCTGCGGAGCCGCTCTTACGACATCTCCTGCGTCTTCCTGTCCCTGTTTACGGCCTGGCCATGTCTCCGATATGATATCATCGACGGCCAACAGAGAGTGAGAGGGAGAGAGAGGGGAATGTCCACCCATTATCCTATTGAGTGGAATGGGCGATAAGGAAGATTTAAGCAGGATTAAGGCCGAATGCCGCCGATGGCAATTAGAGATAGAATTTGCCAACCAAAATATAGATAAGGTTTGAAAAATAATAAACAAGTAATCCCCTCCTTTTCAGGGAGATTTATGTCAAGGACTCTAAGGTGTTTTCCATGTGAGAGAGAAACTTAAGTTTATTATCTGGCTATATCTAATCCTGGCCTTGAATTCTTAGAAACATGAATAAATATCACATAACTATACTTAAACTGTGATACTTTAGCAGTCTTAGAACAAAATGCTTACATTGCAAGGCTCATAAGTCCTGAATAAGTGCTTAAATCAAGGAATTTACGATCTTACATTAAAAAGTAATCACAAAGGTGATCACAATAAAAGCTTGTGTTCAGCGGCACTTTTTTCATATAAACAGTAAAAGTTTTATAACCATCGCTTTATAACGATGATATCGGTAATAAAATATACCTTTTACTGATACTGATGGGAAAGGTTTCTGTAATATAATTAATTGTAATATAATTTGTTATATCTAAAACTAAGCCCATCTCTAAATATGATATATTTATATACACTTTAAAGTATATTATATATCAAGTATATTGTATTATATATATCCTTTAAAGTATCGAAAAAGTTACCTATGTTATATTCAACTATATTATGAAGTAGATTATATATCCCTTAAAGTATCGAACAAGTTACCTAGTTCTATGATATGTTACGCTCTACATCCCTTTAATTATCGAACAAGTTACCTAGTTTTATGATATAATGTCATGTTCTAGAAATAGGGGTATTTCCCAGTTCCACATTATATTCGGAATGCCATATCCTTGCGTGTAACGCAACTGTTATGGAGAGCACTTGGCCGCTAAAGTAGAGTCCTTATATACAAGAATTCCCCCCGATTCCCATTTGAATTTCGATTTCATAACCTAACCCATGATTAGCTCAGAGATCCTTCACATGCCGATACAGGCTCGGGCTGCCGCTGCCTCTGCTGTCCTTCCTAAGGACACACCCCGAAGTGAAGCGAACCGAATGAAATATAGGAGAGTACATAATCAACACGAACATTACAAAAACGCCGACTTACATGGCGTGCCTGGGGGCAGACATACATACTCCAATAATATATATAAGGTACATGGAGGGTCCTCTTTCAGAGGTCCTCCTTTCAGGGGTCCCGTGGAAAGTGGGCACTCCATTGTCGCTCATGAGGCTTCACACATGGAAATGGGAATGTGGGGGGGGGAGGAAAAATTTGGGAAGGCAAGAACCGTGGAAGTGGAATAGAAAAGGGAAGTGGGAGAGAGGCAGGAAAGGGGATGTAGGAAGGGGGCCGTTCCAGCTCCCAGCTCCCAGCTCTCTGCCGCCGACGTCAACGTCACTACCACTGCCGCTCTCCCGCTCTGTCGCTCTGCCGCTAGTGGGCGCGTCATGGCCGCGCAGTCGACCAATCAGCGGCGCGTGCGAGCGGGAAGGCTAGAGTCAGCCAGAGCGAGCCATGCGCAAGTTAGTGGGAAATTTTCAACGGAAAGTCCTTTTGCTGGCAAGTGGGAAATTCCCTGGCACTGCGCACGCCCATTTTCCATTGGTGCCCAGTGTGTGTGCGTGTGTGTGTGCGTGCGTTTCCCATTGTTATGGGCTTAATGATGATGTTGCATTTAATAAACAGCAACAATAACAAAGTAAAAAGTAGTTTAGCTTCCGCAGGAAGTTTAAGTATCTCGCACACACACACACAGGCACACACAGGCAGCGTTTTACATACAAATTCAATTCCAACTCTCGCACAACAGAAAAAAGGAGAAAACCCGTTTGTTTTTATTGTTCCGTCTCGCTTTTATTTGTGTTTTTATTATTTTCAGATTTCAGTTTTCTGTTTCCAGAGTTCAGTTTTCGGCTTTCGGTTTTCAGTTTCATTTATTTATTTATTTTTGCCGCCTGTTTTTCTGTGTTTTGTCCCGCACTTCAAACTACTTTGTTTGTGTTTATGTGTGTTTCCCATTCTGGACTCGAGTCCTTCTGCGTCCTTCGTCCTCGTCCTCGTCTCCAGTTTATTTATATTTGGTCGAGTTTAGTTCTCAATTGATATTGGATTTGCATAGCAATGAGAGCGAGGGATCAACGAGAGAGCGGAGACAATGAAGGGTTCACGATTATTATTATTATTGTTATTATTTTTATGAGGGAAAAACACGAATAAACGTAGCTTTGCGATTATTAAAAATAAGGCAAGAGACAGCTGCGTTTTTTCTAAGAGATTTATACCAAAGAATGCCACAAAGTGTCATACAAACAAATTAGAAAATCAAAAAGAAATTCCCAGGCTAGGCGTCTTTATAAATAAATGCATAAAAAACGGTTAGAACTAAGGAAATTTAAAGTTTTTCAAACAAATAAATCAATAATAATAGGATTAATAAAATAAATACTTTTCGATTTATTTGAGATGTTTTTAAGCAGAGTTTTTAAGGTATTTTCTGCGTAGTAAATAAACCTTTCTTATAATTTTAATTAATATTGTATTAATCTACTATATAGGGTAATTTTTTAGCGCATATATTACTTTATTATTATTATTTTATTAAGATTATTATAATTTTATTATGATTATTATTATTTTATTATGATTATTATTATTTTATTATGATTATTATTATTTTAATATTATTTTTTATTATTATATATTATATATATAATATATATTAGTAAATATATATTTATTTAAAAAGTGCTAAGTTAGAGAGTTAATTTAGGACGCCTGAATTAAAGAGTAAAATGTAATAAAAATCAGAAATCAGAAACTGCAGTTTTATAGAAAATATAATTTATATTAGATTTAGAATAAAAAAGTAGACAAAATTACCTCTAGTGTTATTAAAATATTTAAAGGAAATAAATCAAAATGAAAACTCCTATAATAAGATAATATATTAATAAAAAGACCCGAAAAAGGCAGTAAAAATCTTAGGGTTATTTTAATAATAATAATAAGGCCTCTAGACATCAAGCTCACTTCAGCTCAAAGACCTTATTAGCCCAAGTAACTAAATCAGCTAAAATGGTGTATCCTTAACTCAATACTAAATACCAGCTACTAAAACCCATTAAGAACCCTAAATCCAATTAAAAACTGCTGCAGAAAACCTCCAATGTCATGGCCCTCGTGTTGCCATCGAGGACTCTCTCCAGGATCAGGACACGAATCACAGGCAGCTGGCAGCAGCGCCTGCAATGCGATTTGAAGTGTGACAATGCATCCGCATCCGTCGGATACACACATATGCCATTTAGCATTCGAGGGCTTCCGAGCATTCGAAATTCGAAATACGAATGCCATAAACTATGTTGAATGTCACAGACACATCGTCCTTGTTAATCGCAGGCAAACCGCGCTACAAGCCCCGCACCATGTCCTGGCATCCTGAGTGCCACAGTTGACAATAACAACCCCAATTAAACGCCTCGCCAGGCGTAAAAAATCGAGGTGTGCGCTGGCAAAGGTGTTTGCTTAGCTCGGCTGCAGATTCGTATAGAGAGTCCGACTCGGATTCAGATACAATTAGGCGGCCATGTTGCAGCAGCCTCAAGCAGCGTGCCACCATTCCCTGCCCCTTCCACTTCCCCTTCCCATTCCCTCATTCATTCCCTCATTCATTTGTGCTCATTCCCTCACTCAATGCTCGTTTGGCTGCTCCCTCGGCCCGCTCATCCCATTGTCATCCATTTTAATTTACCTTCCGGTTCTCCGGCATAAAGGGAATACTTTTGACCCTCTCCTGCCTCTCCTGGCGAGATCCCTCGCTCCTCGCTCCTCGCTCCCCGCTCACTCCACTCCGCTCAATGGACGGCCATGACAATTTCGGGGCTCCGATTCGACGCGCGGAAGTGATTTACAAAAAAAAAGTAACAAAAAATATTATATAGTGAGTAGAAACGAATTTCCACTAGGGACTTCCCTACACTGCGCCGAAAAGGGAGTGGGGTTTCATCCAGTTTGGCATACATCATTTGAAGTATCTTTAGGTATTCTCTTACATTTAAATTAAGTTTATTCCATAAATAGAAAGACCGATACTGAAGTGTTTAAGTCAAACTGATATATATAATACATAAATACCTATTTAAATATATAAATAATTTTTTAAATGTATAATTAATAATTAAAATATATACCAAATATCAAATTTTAATTCAAGGACCAGCACATAATTTTTAGTCAGGTTTTATATTGAATTATTCGGCTTTAAATATATAAATAGATATTTAAATATATAATTAACATTTCAAATATAGAAATAATAATTAAAATATACAAAATAGCAAATTTAAATAAAAAGACCAATACAAAAATATTTAAGGCAGGTTTTATATTGAATTATTAGGCTTTTAAACATCAGTTAAAAATATAATTAATGATACAAATATATAACTAATAATAATATTAAATAAAACAAACTAATACTGAAATGTTGAAATCAGAATTTTTAGGCTTTAATTATATATATATTTAAATAAACATTTATAAGTAGTAATTTAAATATTAAAATAATCATTTAAATATATAAGTAATATTAAATTTAAATAGAAATACCAATTGTGCAATTTTAAAGTCTGGTTTTATATCGAATTTTAAGTCTACAAAGCTTAATTTATTTCTACTGCAAGTGCTACATATATATATAGCATGTACCAAGATGCTTGAACTAAAGATTTAAAAGGGAACAAAGTCCAAAGCCCTCCTCCTTTTTTTTTTTTGTTATACTTGTTTAAATATCAAGCATATATATATCCAAAAACTTAAAAATATACCTCACAAAAACCTTTTTAAAGCTGGCCAAAACCATAATTCTTTTTATAGTCTCCAGAAAAGGTATCTAAAATAATATAATTATATACCTAGGGAAACCTATAACCATTTTCCAAGTGTATATATGGTACTTCCCTGGCGGAAATGCCTCATTCACCTATGATATTGTCCTCTCCACCTCCATCTCCATCTCGGTCCCATTCCCATTCCCATCCCCATCCCCATGCCGATCCCAATCTGATTGATCTTCAGGGGTTTTGTCCTCTGGTCAGTGGTGCTGGCGTGATCTTGTAGCTCTGGCCCATTGATTCCGGCAATTTGTTTGCTGTGTTGCCAAAAAAAACACATTATGTGAGGGGATGGGCCCTAACAAGAAGGCGTTGCCTTCGGCGCAGGACAAAAGTCAAAGAGGATCCTCAAATACAGCTGGTATCTGTTTGGGTTTTCCTTCCGGGCCTCAGTTTTCCCGCTTTTTGGGGTGGCGTGGCTGAAGATCCCTATTACGTACAAGATTTGCATTGCAGGAGTCAATCCCAAGTCGATTTCTTGCGCCGAGAGCCATCCATCAGTGGCTTAAGTCGGCTTAGAGGAAGTCGTTATCCTTCGGAGATGGGACAGCCTAGGACTACTTGTGGGGAGGAGTCCCAGGCGAAGGATCTTGCCAAGATGTTAGTACATTTTACTAGCAAGAGTAAAAATATAATTCAAATCAAAGCCCTGTATTATTTCTCTTTAAATTATAAAGATCCCTTCCGGGACCCCCACTATCCATTAGTTCCCTTGATCCGCTTAGGACATTTATAGATGATTGCAATGACATTAAAGAGGTAAAGGACCCACTGACAAATCGAATGCAAAACGCTGACAAGCCATCGAGATGAATTGCTTCCTACTTTGGGTGTCATTCATCCCTCTAGAGAGAGAGAGAGAGAGATAGAGAGGAGAGAGAGAGAGAGGTGGGATCATTCACTCGCTCATTGACTAATAAAAAAGGATCAAAAAGGATGAGAGGCGAGAGCAAGCGTCCCGCCATCGCATCTGTATCTGTATCTGTATCTGTGCAGCTGTAGGGATCCGTGAGTAGCGCCCCGTAACTTGACAAATGGGTTTTTCCTCAGTACCTCTCCTCCTGCCCTCTGTGTGTCCCACTGTGCACTGTCCAGTGTGTCCTTTGGCCAGTTGTTGAACTTCCTCTGCACACTTCCTACTTCCTTTAGAGGCGGCGGGGGTCCAATTTATTCCAAATGCCAAGGCAATTCCGGCTTCAATTGCCGTATTTTCATGAATGGCCCAGCGTGCGGAATGGCCATTGTCTCCTCTCTAATATCGTGTCCTTTCTTCCTTTGCGAACATCACCTTGCCCAATTGTGGTGGCCAGATCCTGGCTATAGCTGATCCTGCGGTGTCTGTCTGCAATTAAGCAGAGCTCTCCAACACATATAGGCTTGTTTTAAAGGGCATATTACTTGGGGCTTCTTTGGAATAAATATACTATTTAATATACTATCGTGTCGCATTCGGAATGTGCCAAAAACAACTTGAGACACCCCCGCCTGGGGTCCTGTGACACTTCAGGCAATCACATGCTTCATTATAGGCTCATCAAGGGGGCCCCAGCCCCCAAATGTCGCGAATGCAAATTTCATTGTGTTATTTTCGCATTCGCATTCACATCCGCGCTCCAAGGATCCAGGATACGGATACGGATCCGGATCCGAGGCATGCAAGGATCCAAAGCTCTGTGGATGCATGCGATGTACCGCTGACAAAGCCCGGCTGACGGACGGACTGGCATTAAATGTCACAAAGTCACGCGTTCGGCCAAGTTGCAGCTGCGACTGCAACAAAATTGTGAAATGTATCAATTTCTGGCCGTTGTTTTTCCTCCTCTAGATTTTCCCGACAATGGGGCTGACATGCAGGACCTCCTCTCGCTTCTCGCATATACCATGTATATATATATAGATTCTCCCACCGATTCTGCCGGCAAGTGGCCGTCGCTTTGACAGCGCCGTTTAAGCGACTCTGATATCCGAATAAAAAAGGTGAAAAACTTTCCTTTATTTGGCGGGTGACAGTTTCCTGAGCGAGAAGACATGCCAGCCAGAGTTGTCGAGCGGACACACACACACTCGCCAAAAATACAGGTATTATATATATTCAAAAAAAATAGAAAAGATATACAAGTTGAGGCAGGACATAAATTAGCAAGCAAAAGAGTTATCAATATACCCAAGCATCCTAGAAAATTTATTTTAAATGGTTTTGCTCTATAAATTTGTCTTTAAATAAAATATTCTGCCTCTTATGTATGTCCTTAGAAGAAGAATATTTTATTTTAATTGGTTAGCTCAATACCTTTGTCTTTAAGTAAATAATTCTGCCTTTAATTTATGTCTTTAGGGGGAGAAAATTGTATTTTAAATAGTTAGCTCAATAACTTTGTCTTTAAATAAAATATTCCCCTCTTAAAACATAAATTAGAATAGAATTAAATTATTAAAACACATTTTCTAGAGTTTATTAACATTACCTAAATAATGATTACTCATATGCTTTCTTATTGCTTAGGAAAAAAATGTTAATTATTGGAAAATAAAATGATAATATTTTTTGTATGATTTGACTTATATTCCCTTTAATTTCACTTCATTCATTAAGCATTAATTGTTTTTCTGAATAACCTGACAACCCTGTAGCTGAGCCAAGGCTTGACATTAATATTTGAGGAATACAAATCGAAAAAAATAAATAAATAAATGCCGAAGAAACATAAACACAAATTATCGCAAAGTGAGGGTCGCAAATTGAACGCATTTGAGGAATCCTCTGGGGCATAGGCGACTAGTCAGTGCCCTGCACCATATTTTATAAAATAAAGTAAACATTAACCCAGATACTAAATCACTTGAATCACAACTCATTAGGCCTTTCAGTTGGCATTAATTATTACAACTTAATTGGCCTAAGGCAACAGGGATTCATAAGTCGGCTATATCCCGCAGAGGTTCGATTTTTGGGCATTTTTTCCTGCGGCTCGGGCCTTGTTTACTTCCTGGCTCATCGGCGTCGTCGCGGACATGTGCACACATTCCCAGGCATTTGAAGCTTTCGACTTTTGATGGCCTTTTTTTCCCCCTGCATTTTTTTCCACCAGACTATATGCTTTTTTATTCTTATTTTCCGGCTCTTCTGGAGTACGTTCAACTTGAGTGATTGCGTTTGGGGCTGCGTTCAAATGAAATTATTTTTTCGAACTTCATATTTCAGGGAGACAAGTGTAGCCTAGCGTGTCCGCGTTCCGTTGTCCTTCAGCTTTGTTTTATTGTTTATTGTTATTTTTTTTGTGAGAAGGGCTGCCAAAATCTCTTTTTTTTAATAGTTTCTTGTTGGTAAATCTTTTTGGGAATGGCATTCATTTTTAACTCAAAACTCTTTGTTTTATTCATTTAATTTTAAAGTATTTTAGGATTAGGTTAGTAATTATAGTAAGTATATACCTCTTTTATGAATATAACAACCTGAGATTGTCTGTCTTGAATTTTCAAAAATAATCTGATTAAATTAAAGTTTTTTGAAGTTAATTAAAGTCTTCTAAAGAACCTTTACAGGATGTAATAAGTACAAATGAGCCATTATAATTAGGCTATATTTCAAATAAATTCTTTATGACTTAATTAGTAATTATATATGACAGTTAAATATTTATCTCTTTATAACCTTTTATTCTTATAAACTTTGTTATTATTAAAATAAGCAATCAAGTATTGTCTGTACTAACTTTACAGAAATAATATCATTAAATTGAAGTTCTATAGAGAACCTTTATAGGATGTTAAAAGTACGTTTTTTCCTTTACAAATTAACCTTTAATATGCTATAATTGAATGAAAATATGAAATGAATGAAAATGAAGTTGATAATTATATAGGGCAAAATATATATATATTTATAACCTTTTATTATTATATCATTTATTATTATTAAAAAAGCAACCAGAGATTGTCTGTACAACATTTACAGAAAAATTATAATTAAATTGAAGTTTTTCTAAAGAACCTTTATAGGTAAAAAGAATACATTTTTACCTTTATAAATTAGCCTTTGTTTAAACATTGTAACACGCTGTGAGTGTTAGTTTAATATTAATTTTTTTTGGCAACACTGTTGCAAGAGAGGGAAAATGGCACACACACACAGGTCCCAGTTGTTGTGGGCTGGAGGAAAACCCAACCTGCCATATGGAGCAGCAACTGGAAGGGAATTTCCGAGATTGAAAACAGGGACCAGGGACCAGGGACAAAGATGAGGCGAGAAGAAGAGCCGGGAGGGATGAGGCCGGGCGAGAGATCCATCAATGAACGGTGGCCGCTCGGCAGACCTCGGGCGGACATGACATAAAGCGCAAATAAATGGAATTGGTTTTATTTGGCAAACAGCATTATCCCAGATTATCCGAGGGTTCGATGCAACGATTATGGACAAACCCAATTAAACCCAATTTTTGCCTGTCGCAGTCGCGTCGGGAAGAGAGGGAAACTCAACCTTTCTGTTTGTGATTTTCCAGGCTATTTCACTAAACATGTGTTTTGGTTTTTCAAAAACCCCGCCGACGGAAAAGGTGACAAAGTGGAAATAATGCGCATTGTTGGCACTCGGCCTGGGTTCTTGGTGTATTTCGTGCACCTTTTTGCCTCGGCTTACCTCGGTACCAGTCACCCAGTCACCCAGTCACCAGTCGCCAGTCACCAGTCACCGGTCGTCAGTCCACCGGTCACCAGTCAGTCACTCAGCAGTCCTCCTTCGGATCCATTCCGGATCCCATTCACAATGCCGTAACATTGGCTTAGGAGTGTGCGAAAATCAGGGGCTTAGCCCGAGCCCTCTGCGTTTCGATCCGGTTCGGTAGCCAAAATACAATTTCATTATGTTATGCCATTAAATGTTAATACGCCCCAGGACCAGGTCCGGGCTCGACCTGATCCTCCTTAGCCCTCGGCTTGCGGTGTTTTCTTAGCTGATTTTAAATCAAATTGTTTTTAATTGCCTCATCGATTTCCAGGAAATATTGTGACACTTTTCTCCTCCGACCCGTGCAGGTGTGTGTGTGTGGGAAGAAGGTGTGTTTCGGGACACCGACTTCAATGGGAGAAAGGACAGGTTTTAGACATGGATCTTTGCGGTTACACATAGCCAGGGCCATAAATGGAGATTCTTGGGTAGTAAACCTTATAATCGTCCCATGAAATGTGGGAACATTTATGTCAAGTCCATATATTTGTTGAATATATTTCTTATAACTCACAACTTTTATGTTACATCGATATTTGGGTTGGTTATTTTGAATATATATCTTTAAACTTATAATTGGCTTACTCCAGAATAAAGCTAATACTAGGAAACCGATTTAATGTTAGATTCTATTGTTTTTAAAAGAACAATAAAACATAAAACTGATTGCTTAAAAGCTTCTATATATTTCTTGTTTTTTATACCATAAATATATATTTATACAAACCCAACAAATGGTTAATTAAGCAAGTTAAATATAAATAATGAGGTGTTGTTTGTTTTTCTTTTTGTTTTGAGTTGTAAAAATTGTTTCTTCAAAAAGTTCAGTTCTGAATTAAGTTGCACTAACTAAAATGCAAATCTTCAAGATCAGACACTTTACTGCTAGATATTTTGTAGTAAAAACTAAAATATTAAAGGCAATACAATGCCGTAATCGTTACAGATAAAAAAACCCTTTAATATTATGGGGCCATAAATTTCTGCCCAAATGACGGTCAGTTCCGCCTCCTAACTTATTTTGCAGACTCATGCTGCCATTCAAGCCCAAAAAAGTCTGACGATTGTGAATGAAAGATTGCGAACAGCGGACGGACAGATTCATGTACTTGAGGCCCCCCAAAAAACAAAAAAACAAAAAGAGGGTTATGTGATCCATTGACTGATAACAGGCGCTAATGAATGAATGTTCTTCAAGTGATCTTGGAGAAGGGTGGAAAATTTAATGGCTGTTAAGCCACTTCTAATAAAATTTCACCACCAATGGACTGGGGTTTCCATAAATCAAAGATTACCCAAAGCTCGCTATCAATTAATGCAAAAATTGGAAACTCTTGGCTTGAAGTGATCTTGAGAAAAGTGAACGGAAGTAGGGGTTCATTTCCTGTATCTTTTGTGATCATTTTAGGCAGATTTTAGAACATCTTAATGAGGTTTTTTTTGGTAAATTTTAGCGAGTGAATAAGAACCCTTAAAATAAGTTCAAATTCTGACAGTTTTCTAGCCGCTTTATGGAGAGGTTTTAGTTATTATATATACAGAAAATCCATGGTGATTTACCCATCTACATTCATACCATCATATTGTAGAAAGTTAAGCTTATGGTAACATTATTAAAGAAACCTTTTTCTATCTTTTTTTGGGTCTCTGGGATGTATTTAAATTATCTTTTATAACGAATTCTTGTAGGATTTGTGGCCTGATTAAGATCGTCCCTGAATTATGGCACCCTCCCCTGTCATAATTATATTAGGCTGACAACTGAGTGACTTGGCTCATTTGCCGACGGCCGACAGGCAGTTTCTGATTTTCTGTCTTCGGTGGGCGAATGCCGGAGGCCGGTTTCCGAATTCCGGACTCCGGACTCCGGTCTCCGGTGTTCGGTCTCCGGGTGCAACTAGGGCTGTGTACTCACTCGTAGACATGCTTGTTGTACTCGTAATCCGGCTGCATGCAATAATCCTGTTGGTACACGTTGTTCGTGTAGTAGCAATCCTCGAAGTAACCGCCATTGGGATTATAATTGCTCATAATTAGGGCTCTCGCGTGCGGGAAAGTCGGGAAATTGGCGAACAGGAACAGGGTAACTCTGAACAGCAAAAAAATAATATATATATATGCGAATATATATAGGCTACGGAATATATATATATATTGTGGCTGGGACTGCGGTTCACATTTAATGAACTATTATTATGTTTGAGTTGAGCTCGCGACGGAGGAATTATTTGCACTCGAATTGGTTTTTAATGCTCGATCACTTTTTAATTGGTGTGTACGCACTGTACATGTGATTTATGGCGATTATTAGTCACATTTTCCGATATATATAGCACGGGGCGGGATATATACAGGTGGCGATCGGATCGGGCTTGGGATCCAAGTCGGAGTCGGAGTCGGAGTCGGAGTCGGAGACGGAGACGGAGTCGATATATGGGGATCGGGAGTTGTGGCAGGCGTAGCGCGCGCTTTTTGACTGCCGCCTTCCGTCGATTTCAATAAGCCATAAAAGCGTCGACGGCTAAAAAACAATCTGTCCGCCGAAAGAGAGAGCGTCCGCCGAAAGCTCTCTATCTCGCTTGCCCTCGCTGGGGTCCGGCTAATCGGGCTCTCTCGCTCTGACGCGATCGCCGCGGAAGTTCTCAGCCTTTTTTCCACAGCCTTTGCAGCGACTCCACGTCGAGAGGCGCACTGCCAATGGAACACTGGATCGGGAATCGGGTATCGGGAGTCGGGAACCGGGAACCGGGCAGCGAGCACTGAGATCCGAGTGCCAGGAGTACCACTACCAACTGGCAGGAGTGTGGCGCAACGGGGGACACTTTAAGCGCTACAACAATCACTTATTAAAGTCAAATAGGTATTAAACAAAACAGACGGACGGACAGGCAGGCGGGCCGCGGAGCGAGGGCACTCCGCCCGAGTTAAACAAATATCAATAAGTGTACACAAGAATATAGATATATATATATATATATTGTATATATCGATAAAGCTGTCCGCGTCCAGTTATCGCAGACACACACACAAACCCTGCCAGGAGAGAGATATTCCCTCGGAGAGATACAGATACAGATACAGATACTCGCAACGCCCCAAATCGGGCTTTTCGCTTATATTTGTTCGGTGTACCCCCCTTTTTTTACTGGCTCTGAACCGATTTGTTGCCTCCGCTGCACACTGCACAGTGGTGCCAAGCGGTCAGAATGCGCTTCGATTTGGGGTTAACCACAGGTTATAGGTTCCACAGAACCTAGTCCCTACATCCAATGTTAACAGAAAGCTTACTAGAAGTTAGAGATCATCACTGGGTTAGCCTCCTAGTTAGCAGGATGCTTGAAACTCACAGCATGGCTTATTAATGATTTTGTAGCTCATTCTTCGGTTAGCTAACAAAACTCTCTTATAGCTACAAACAAAACTGAAGTTCATTCCCCATAATATACCAACGAAGAATCTCATACCTAATGAACTCTTTTAGCTCTTATATCACATTCCACATGATACACCACTGAATAATCCCATACTTAATGAATTCTATCAACAAATTTAAAGTACTTCTCCGTTTAGCTAACCGCAGCTTTTCTGCCAAACTGTCCTATAACAGCAAACTTTACTGGGTTCCTAGTTTTAGGTCTTAAATCACATTCCAAATAATAAACCACCGAATAATCTCATACTTAAAGAATTCTATCAACTCTAATCATCCGGTTAGCTAACCGCTGCCTGTCCGCTAATTTTCTCCCTTATAGTTAACCCTATTTCCATGACTTGATCGACCGCTTTGCTTGTAAGCCTTGAAATAGTTGAACTAAACTTAATCCTCCTGTCACCTAACCTTAGCCTGTCCGCATATCCCTCAGGAGATCACTGTTAAACTTCATTGGATCGCTATTTCCAGCACTTGATCGACCGCTTTGCTTGTAAGCCTTGTAATAAGTATACTAAACTTGATCCTTCTGTTAGCTAACCTTAGCCTGTCCGCTTGTCCGTCAAAAAAGCACTGTTAAACTTAATTAGATCGCTGTTTCCAGCACCTAATTGTAATAGTTAAACTAAACTTAATCCTCCTGTTAGCTAACCTTGGCCTGTCCGCTTGTCCGTCGAAAAGTCACTGTTAAACTTCATTAGATTGCTGTTTCCAGCACTTGATCGACCACTTTCCGCAAAAGACACCGCGGAACCGGCCATTCAGTCCAATCCATCAGCGGGGCGAATGCCGGGTGAATAAATTTGTCGAGTGCCGGCATCGGCCGATAAATATCTTAATGGGCGCTCGTAAGACTGCCACTTGATACTTGATGTTTCGGTAGCTCCCGGACCAAGGTGAGGGGCTGTCGCTCGCTGGCTCTCGCTGGCTCTCGGGTTCAAGCCGAATCGTAAAATAATAATAATAATAAGTCGCCAACGATATTATTATTACGGGTGATTATGTGGCGCGTATGTTTATTGACAAACAATATCGCTGCTCGATCGGGAGTTGGACCCATAAAACTCCCGTGCGGACTCCGTTCGTCACTGCTCACTGTTCGGTGTTATTTTCCCTTTGTTTTTGTTTGCACATCGGTAGAGGCGATATCAGTGGGCGATATGGTCGCCGTGATAGTAGGAACACAGCCTACAAACGGGGTTACCTTACTACCATACCTTACCATACCCCTCCTTACCTTACCTTCCCCCGAAGACCCGATGTGCTGTATGCTATATGCTATATGCGCTGCTAATCAGCCCGATTTGAATGTGACTTTAATGTTGTAGCAACATGTTTGGCTTCCATTCGGACCCACATCCGAGCACCTCTTATCAGATGCGAGAGCGGGCTACCGTTCGCCTTATCAGGGTGGGGGCCAGCACCACCCCACCACAAGCTCCACTACCATTACCACCACTAGCACCTCTGGCCAGGTGAGACGGCCTACTATCGTCGACCGGCTATTCGTCCCGGTCGCACTCACCTTATCGCACCTGGGGGACACATCGACCGCCCCTTTGCTCTATATTTATATATATTTGGGGCTTGGCCCGCCTTGTGGCTCTCTCTCCGGCGGCGGCGCGATCTCATCGGTTTCCGAGTGCTGACATCTTGTCACTCCTCCTAGGAACCAGACCCGACACACGGCTGACAACCGTAATGGGAGTGCTGCCACTGGAGATCTCTGTCCGAGATACCGACCATTTGAAGACTACTCCTTCAGAGGAGATGTTTCCTCGAGTGATCTCAACTTAATGACAGCTCTTAATTTACAGAATCGAGAATCTCTTGATAAAAAACCCAAGACTCTCTGAGAGTCCTAATAGGAAACTTTCGTCAGTTCCTTTTCTATGGTCAATTATTTAACATCCGGTTAAATAGTCCCTCTCTAGTTTCTAATTAACTTTAATTGACTTTTAAGAGCTCCATTACATGGCTTTACGCAACTTAATGTCTCAAGTATTGATTTCTGACTAAGCCAACTAAATGGGAGCCTAAAAATAGTAGAATTTGCTGAATTAATAATCATTATCGGCGCCCTTGGTCGATCAACAGTGATCGCTAAGTGCACAACAGGGAAATTAGCCTTTCTCGAGTTCGACACACTTGTTGTCGAGTCGCCAATACGCTCAAGTGCATTTCAAAGTTGTCTGCTATATCTCTATCTCGGTACACGATGCATTCCAGTATCTGTATCTGCAGCTGTGTACCTGTATCTGTGTATCTGTGTGGCTGTCGATAGGGGCAAGTTGTTTGTCATTTGTCATGTCGCGGCTGCCACTTGTGCGAGCACTCTTCAGAATGCAGAATGCACTTTGGAAAGTTTCACAATGAAGGCAAGGCGACAACAAAGCCCCGCCACTCGACAGATCACTATCTGTCCGCTTGTCCGTCAGTTTGTCCGTCCCGTCGGCTTGCAAGTCCGTGCTCCACATTACCACGTAGTTCCACATCGATCAAATGGCTCTGGAAGCCCAACCGAAAGCCAAAACTAAACCGAGCCAGAAGCTGAAGCAGCTCTCTCTCCCTGTGTCGGCCATATATCAAAATGTACGTCAATTTTCATGCTCCGGACACTTGATAGACTGAAGTGCCTTACATTGATTTCACATATACCTTTTCAAGTGATTTATTGTAAAGGCTTGTTGGCGCACTCGAAGTTGAAACTCATAATGAGCGCGCACACATGTATGTCCGTGTCCCGTGTCCCCTGTATCTCGGTATCTCCGTATCTCAATATCTCAGTATCTGCGGCTTAGAAGTCGAGCCCATTAAGTGGATGTCCCTCTAAGGGGTCTGAATATATATGTATCTTCGCTCTCTGTAGGAGTGTACGAGTCAGACTCTGTGGCATTCGGGCTTTGGCTATCTTTGAGTGGCTTTGCTAGTTTACCACCCATAAATGATGGCTGTAATTTTAATTAGCTCATTACTTGATATAGACATATTTAAGTAGAGCTCTGTCTTGGCCGATAATTTATATTTGGCGAACCAATACTTACTCTAGTAAGTTTACACCTATGATCTTGATCCCTAGGATCTTAACCTTTTGCTTTGATATTAATGCGATATTATGAGCTCGTCTAAATCCTTTCCCCTCTGCTGGCTTTATTACTGACCCCAGGAGCTATTATCGATGCTAATCCAAAGGCAAAGGCAGGGAAATTGATTAGTTGGGTTATCGATGGAGTGAAATATGACCGATCGGGTGGCCGGGAGTTCGTCGAAATAAATCATAGTAATCTTGAGGTTATCTGGACCTGCCCCACCGCCGCGCACCCACAGCTACCGCCACGTGCTGATTAATTTATTTTTAAATGGCACATTCCTTTGGTTTTTGTTTTTCTGTTATTTTATTTTATTTATGCAAAATATTTCGAAAAAGAACACAAAAATTCAAAATCAAATTATATGATTATACATTGAAAATTGTTTTTTTTTTTTGTTTTTTCTTCTGTTTTTGGTTTTGTTTTCTTTGTTGTTGTTTGTTTCCTTTTGCATTCTTATGTTTTATGTTTGGGTTTTTTTTGTTTGTTTGTTTGTTGTTTTTGTGAAACATTATACAATTTCCCTGGCTGCCATTGGCCCGAGGGCCAAGGGGGTTCCATGGTTATATATGCCCAAACTGCCCGACTTCCTCCCGATCGCACAATGATCCCAAGATAATCGGGGATCAGGGATCATGGCCCGAAGTGTCCTTGGCGGGGCCCATGCCGAATGCTGCTGAAATCTTTTCCACATTAATAATAGTATATATAGCGTACAATTATTGTTGCAATTACAATTGTCTTTGAGTACATTTAATATTTAAATTTTCTTATACGTTTCTCCGCCAACAGAGAGTGCTCCTCTCTCGTCACCTCGTTTATGCAAAAATCATAGTTCGACAAAAAGAATTACACAAATTGTTGCTCTTATTTGCTGCTGCTTTCTCTCGTTACGAATTACTTACTTTTTTTTTGGTTGCTTTTCTTTGTTTGTCTTTGTTTTTTGTTGTTTTGTTTGTTTCTTAGCTTGTTTTGCTTTCTTTTCAATGATGAGACTACGACAAAAACACATGCGATTTCATAATAATTTTCTTGTTGTGGCTTCCTCGTTTCATTCTCTCTCTGACTTTGCATTTAATCTTTGTGTAAATCTTTTTTGTTTTATGATATTCTTTGTGTTTTCATTTATATTATTATTTTATTTAATTTTATTTATGCAGGACGGGGTTTATTTCTTACACATTTGCATCTTTTTTTGTTTTTGTTTTTTCTTCTTCGCTCTTACTTTCCGCTTTTTTTGGTTTTTGGTTTTGTTTTTTGCTTCACTAAGTGTAAATATCAATTGTTTTTTCTTGTTTTGTTTTATATATATATATGTATACTTTTTCATTTTTGTTTTTTCTTGTTGTTGTTCTTGTTGTATTAATGAATAAATTAAAAAATATTCAAGCTTTGACTAGTTAGATTTCTTCTTATTTACTTGTTGTGTAGTTGATTCGCCTTTTGTTTGCTTTTTGTTTGTTGTTCTGTTGAAATATATATGTGTTTGTATATAAATATATGTATACATATATATATTTCTATATATACGTATATGTATATATATATGTATATTGGTGTCGTAATACATATAGCATTATATAATGTGTCTGCCAGTGTCTGTGTGCGGGAGCGCTGTGAGTTAGCCTCGAAGAACGAATTCTTGGATTCGAAAAAGCAAAGATCAGAATTTATTTTGATATCTTTAGAGTTCTGATCAACTGAATATGGATCGGTGGTTGAAACAGGAGCTAAACTTGAAGGCGAGGTTGAGAGGGTAAAATTTCAATTGAAACTGACAATAAATCGAGAATTGAAGGCGAATATTGAAGCACAAACTGAACCAGAAATTGGGATTAAAGCACCGCTGGAAATTGAAGTCGAAATAAAGGTTTCAATTGGAGCAGAAATTGAAATTAAATTCAAAATTGGAATCGTCACTAATCCACAGGCTCAGAAACTGAATTTAGGACTATAATCGTGATTGACACTGAATCTTGCAACCGAAGCGGAAGTTATAATTGAAATAACGTAATAACGTCTTTCCACTTACCTCTCCAGCTTCAATTGCAATGACAGTTTCAACTACGAATTCAATCCCCCTTCCGGCTTCATCCAGCTTTAATTTTAGTATCAATCTCAAGTGTCTTTTGAGTATCAATCACAATTTCTGTATCAACATATAGTCTTTATTTTGAGTTTAATTTTTAAGTGTGTTTTAATCTCAGTTTTTAGCTCGGTTTTCTCGATTCGATTTCAGTGCTTTCGATCGCAGTGGCTTCAAGTTCCGGCTTCAATTACAGCTTTAATATCAGTTTCAATTGGAACCTTTATTGCAGTTTCATTTATTGTTCGATTCGTATCTTAAATCTCATTCAGAATCTCAATTTCCGATTTAACATTCGAATCCCACAAGGCAACCCCTCATTTTCAATCTCCATTAACAGGTTGCAGCTTCTGGTTCAACTTCCGTTCCATACCAGTTTCATCTAAACATAAATTTCCGATCGAATCAATTTCAATATTCAGCTTTAGTTTTTGTCTACATTCAGTTTCAATCGTAGCTTTCATTTCAGCTTCTGATATTATTTCAGTTTCATTTTCCGTTTCAATTTTAACTTCAGTTGACTTTCAATCAAATTGTAAAATGATCTTCAAGGCGAATTTGAATTTTATTTTAAAGTTTCAATCTATGATCAATGCCCGAAACGGTGGAAAGATTTTTAAACTCTCATATCAATTTAAATCGAAGTTGAATGAAAGTTGAATCAATATTGAATCGAAGTTGAAATGTACATTTATGTTTCGTTATAAGAAGAACTTGAGAAAGCCATCTTTAAGCTTAAGAATTTAAATTTTAAATCGACCTTGATCTGTTAAATTGTAACCTTCTTGCTGGGCATCTTGAATCGAACTTGAACGAGTGGAAAGGGCGTCCGATCGTCGTCTGATTGACGGGGAGCAGCATTTCGATTATATTTGGCTTGATTGAGTAACAGTATCTCGCTGCTCGAACAAAGCACGCCAAATATTTGCCAAGCAATCGAGCTGAGAAATGAAACTAGCCGTTTCGAAATGCGGTTTATCTTTGGGGCTCTTAGCCCGCCACTCTAGGTGGTGCCGTCTCCAGCCGGGTCTCCGTCTCCGTCCCCGAGTCTCCGCTCTCCGGAGTCCGGACTGGGCTTCGATTCCGCCTCCGTTTCTCCGTTTGGGCAGCGCTTATCAGATTTCGCCTAAGGCAACTACGCACACAGTTCGATTGCAGCGGAGCAGAGCTTTTGATATGAAATGAGTGAAAATCAAATTGCATTTTCTTGCTTTCCTTTTTCGGCTGCTCAAGGGCTCCTCCAGCGTGTGTGTGTGTGGTGTGTGTTGTGTGGGGGTGTTGTGTTTTGTGCTGGCCTTTGAGTGAAACATGTAACATAAAAAAGAGAATAAACATTTTGCCATCGACTTACACACAAAATATGCAGAAAAAGTTCTAAAAGTTCTTCTCATTCATCATGTCTTGTTTGCATATTATTTTCATTTTTTTTTGTTCTTTTTTGGTTTTGGTTTTTGGTTTCTGTCTGCAATTAGCTTAGCGTTTTGCATTGTTTCTGTTTACGTAGCTGATTTATTTATTAATTTCATAGACTGCCAAGCATCGTTACGTCACGTTACGTTTACGTTACATCACGCTACGTTACGTTTACCGAAATTCTCCTCCGCGCATTATAATGACTGCTGGAAAGTTTTCCGCCTCTTTCGGGTTGTGTTTTTGCTCGTGTATAGATACATAAA
The DNA here is from genome assembly GCA_008042775.1 of Drosophila pectinifera. Lineage (NCBI taxonomy): Eukaryota > Metazoa > Arthropoda > Insecta > Diptera > Drosophilidae > Drosophila > Drosophila pectinifera. Next base: position 43,537 of record VNKC01000400.1, read on the forward strand.
TACATTTATGGACATTTCTTCTTGCTTTGCTTTAAATATATATTGTGTATATATATATATGTATATATATTGTGTATATATAATTTGTTGGGTTTTTGGTTTCGCTTTTGCTGTTGCTTCTGCGTCTGCTTCTGCTTCTGCCGTTGCCTTTATGGGTGTGTGGTGTGGGCTGTGTGTAATGTTTAGAAAGAGTTATACATATACATATATGCATATATGCACGTTCATATATAGAGATTAGTACGCGTAGGTAGCTCTTAGGTTCACTTGTGTGTGTACGTGTGTTCGTGTGTGTTTGTGTGTGTTTGGTGTGTCTGTGTGTTTTGCTTTGCTCTCAGCTTTCTTAGCGCGGCTCTAAATTTATCTTTGCGATCGGCTTGCAAGCAACGCTCAAAAGTATGCTACGAAGCTGCGTGTTGTGTCTGTGTTGGTGTTCTGCTGTTGCCATGAGTGAGTCATGTGTGAGTCATGTGCGAGTCATGAGTGATGCATGTATACGTGTGTGTTGACAAATTTATTTACTAGGAATATCTTTTGTTTTGCGTTTTGCTTCTGCTTCTGCTTCTGCTCTCCTTCTTCTCCTCTTCCTTCTCCTCCTCCTCCTTCTTCTCCTTCTTCTCCTCCTCCTCCTTCTACTCCTTTCTTATTCGCTTGAGTGTGTGCGTCTGTGTGTCTTCGCTTGCCTCTTTGGCTTCTTAGTTCTCGGCAAGAACAACAAATGGCCAAGTGTGTGGGTGCTTGTGTGTGGGAAAGGGACAGACTGGTTGACTGAGACAGAGCGAGAGAGCGAGAGCGAGAGTGAGAGTGAGAGCAAGAGTGAGAGTAAGAGAGAGAGAGAGCTAGAGAGGATGTTTTTACTGCATTTTTGTTAAACATTCAAATACTTAAATTTAATTGCTTGCTTTATATTCTTTGCCTTTCTGCTTGCTTGCTTTAATTTAATATATAGATATATTACCATTCATTGAATTTATATGCCTTCTCCTACCCCTCGGATTCTCTATTCTTCGTTCTGCGCACTGGCCTCCTTCTTAGCTTCTTTATTCTCTTATTGGAACTGCGCTCCTTTGGTTTGTTTTACTGACGAAAAAAAAAATCATTTCTCTTCTGCCTCGGCTTTCGGCTGCTTTGTTTTTTCTTTTTTTGTTTTTTAATATTATGCTTAAGATTCCATTTTGAAATTGTTGTTGGTTTTCTCGGTTTTGCGCCGCTGCTGCTCCTGCTTCCGGTGCGTGCCTCTCGCTCGCACAGCCGCGTCACTACTGCCGTCCCGCTTACTCTTTCACCTCGAAGTATTTGTAGGTCGGATTCTCGTACCCATTGATCTGCATATTGGGCACGATCTTCTCCTCCTGCACGATGGGATGGTGTGTGGTCACGTTCTGGTGGATCGTATCAAGAAATTAGTATGGCATATCGAATGAAAGAAAGAGATAGATAGCTCGGGAATAGATCACTAAAAAATAACACTAAAAACTGGTATCAAAATGCCAGATTTCTTGTGCAAATCAGTTCAATTTGTGAACTCAAATCCTTGGCTCGGTTTCTTCAGTACTTAGAGTGATTTAGCCCACTGTAGAGACTAGAATCAGTTGGGAATTCTAGGCAATGCAACCTTAAATCGGTGCTTTTTCTATTTTATTTGAACTTCCTATTAGGAAATCGAATCCTTGGCGCGTTTTCTTCAGTACTTCAGTACTTAGAGTGATTATCAAACCTTAGAGGCTAGAATCAGTTGGGAATTCTAGACAATGCAACCTTAATTCAGTGGCTTTTCTACTTTAAAGATCGATTCTAACTCCCTATTGGGCTGTGTGATCTATGCCCGCTCTTGTGGCCCCCGATCCTCACCTGATCGACCTCAATGAAGCCCTGGGCGTGCGGCGAGCGTGATGTCCGCCACTTGGCCACGGCCACGCCCACGAAGACGGCCGCCATGAGGGCGATGCCGGCGAAGGAGAGCGTGAAGTAGACGTTGCGGCCCTCCTTGGCCGCGTGCGCGTGCTGCGCGAACTCGCGGCGCAGCGAGAAGCTCTGGTGGAGCGAGGGTTCCCAGGGAAACAAGAAGGAAAATTAGTAAAATTACGGGAAATTTGGATAAAGTTTAAATACCGATTCGCGGTGGCCCAGGTCGTGGGTCATGAAGTGCTGCACCTGCGGCTCGGCCTCCTGGTGGGCGACGGCGGCGGCCACATCCTCTACCGCCCGCTGCACTGCATCATCGTCGACCGTGGGCAGCACGGTCTGGACCTTGGTGCTGCTGTGGGGCAAATAAAGACAGGGATCGGTTAGCCAGGTTCTATAGTTTATAGTACTATATACCCACCTCACTGTGGCCTCGGCGTACTCAGTGTCCGAGAGCTCCTTCTCGCTCTTGGTGGTGTCCAAATTGAGGTTGGCCGCGGTCACCAGGCCGCCGTCCGAGCCCAGGCCCAGCTCCTTGCTGCTGAGGCTCTTCTCCTGCTGCTGCTGCTGCGCCTGCGACTGGGTGGACGAGGGCTGTGGCTGGGACTGGGACTGGGATTGGGACTGGGATTGCTGCTCGGCCGCCTGCGACTTGAGCATGTCGTCCACCTTCTTGGCCTCCAGGCGCAGCTTCTCCTCGCGCAGCTTCTCGCGCTCGGCGGCCCGCTGCTCCTTGCGCTGCTTCTCGGCCAGGCGGAGTCGCTCCTTCTCGGCCACCTTGCGCTCGATCTCGATGCGGTACTTGTCCAGAATGCCGGCCTCCGCCTCCTCGCTCATGCCCAGCGACGACCCGGGTATGTCGTCCTTGCTGCGCAGCGCCAGAATATAGTCGTTCATCAGCTGGGCTATCTTGGCCGACAGCTCCGGGTAACGCTTCAGCATGGTCATCGACTGGTTAACCGCCCGGTCGATGTCAATCAGGCGCTCCAGGGTGCGTGGTCGCTCCGAGGCAGCCGCCTCCAGGCCACCGGGTCCTCCGGAGTTCAGCAGGTGCCGATAGTGGGCCAGGGCATGGGCGCGGTCCTTGTGCAGGGCTCGGAGCAGCTTCTGCAAGCACTTCTCCACGTGGTGGGCCTGTGGGGATTTGCATTATAAGTATTATATATATATATCCATATTGATAGGAAAACACTGGTAAAAATAAGGATTCAACTATTTAACGATAGAAAATCAAAGGATAATATTGAAGTTAACAATACAAATTAACATTTGTTTGTGGTTTGTGGCTTCTGTATTCCTTTTTAACTAAAAAAGAAGCCTCAAAGCCCTGTGGTTAAAACTAGACTTTAGGGACTCCGGGACCCTTGACCGAAAGGATACTTAGGGAACAGGATAGGTTCTTTCCTGCAGTAATCCCGCCCAGACTGACACCGGACTGGACACTCTACTCACGTTCGGTGGCTGCTCGGTGAGGGCCTGGGTGTAGCAGGTCATGGCCTCCCGCTTCCGCTGGTTGATGTGGGCGAGGACGCGCTGCTGGTGCATGGCGGCCAGCTGGTGCTTCTCGGCGTTGCCTTCTTCCTCGAGTGCCTGAACAGAAGTCTAAAATTACATTCCCATATAAAGACGTATTGCACACCAAGAGAGAAAGATTATCAGCATGGGGAATTTGCGTCGATCGATAACAATATGCAACTGTCGATCGGTGGTCTATCGGTAATTTGGTTGTTCGGTTATCGGTTTGATTGGTTAAGTTTTCGAAAAGTTCTATTTGACTCGTACGTATCTCGTGAAATGTTTGCGGTTGAAATGTTTGGGTAGAGTGGGGCTCGGGAGAAGGTTAGTGGGTCTTGGGTTCGTGGTTTCTCGCGGGGATCTCTATAGGGTTTGGGATTGGTGCCGCTACAGAGATGGTGCTACCATGAGCTAGGTCGAGAGAGAAAGAGTGCGAGCCACTGATGCGGTGCAGTAGAAATGATCCTGCTCGGGTCTCGGGGTTTCGGGTTTCTCGGGATTTGGGGTTTCCGACCTGAATCTGAATGGGCTATGTATGGGGTATATACATGGATGCAGTTCATGCCCAGCTTAGCAGCAGCGAGGCTTGCGGAAGCGCAGCGGTTACACGTAAGCAGCATTTACAGGACACACATCGCAGTCGGGGCTGGGATATCCGTCTGGGTCGGTTACGGGGATCGGTTTTGGTTATCGAAACGAAAAGGGGTCTTAACTAGGCAGAGGTGTGGGTGTAGGTATATAGGTACAGGTACAGGTACAGGTTTCGATTATAGTTAGTTTATATGCCAATCAGTTCAACTACAAAGCACTTTGGATGTTAGTTAGTAATATGGATAGTAGATTTGATCTATTGTTTGGTTTGCTGTTCTTGCTGTGGCTGTACTTCGTTAACGGTTAGATTACGAGCACCATTCTCGTTGCTCTTACGGTTACGGTTACGGTTACTGTTACGGTTACTGTTACTGTAACTGGTATTGTTATTGTTATTGTTACTGTTATTGCTGTTATGATTACAATCTGATGCCTCTTTCGCTCCCATTTGCCATACATATGGATACACAAAAATAAACAAAAGACAGCCCAGCGATGCCCAGAGTAGAGCTTTCTGGACTTCGTGGGGCAGCAAACGAAAAGCAGGCGATACAATGAGCACAACTTAATGTCGGAAAAAGACGACGCAATGAGCTACGCTTACGGTTAGAGTGGGAAACGATTACGATTACGATAACGATAACGATTACGATTAGGAGTACGGTTACGATTACGGTTACGATTACGATACTGGATAATGGCATTAAAATGGTAACAAAATCAACTGAGGTAAATGATAAACGATTATGATATGGTTTATATAGACTACTAGTTATGAGGCCCATAGCAAAGGCAGCTTCTCTTGGCAAAGGGATCCTTAAAGGGATCCTTATGTGATCTTATTTTTTGTGATGAAGATCGATTAATTCGATAGTTTCCAAATTAAATGTAACTCTTCATTATTGATTTATAATTAATAAAAACTTGGGCTCATTCATTTGAGTGAGAAATTCAATTTAATTATTTGTAATCTATACTTTTTTTTTTTACTATTTTTAATGGTCATTAATCATTTTTGATCGATCTCCTTTGCCAGGTGAAACCCCCAATACAGACACAGACATACACACACATTCAGATGCAGAGACATAGCGTTCACTTAGTCATAGAGCTGATAGATACAGGTGGATACAGGTAGATACAGAGGGGGATACAGGGGGAACGGGCTGGGGCTGGGGTTGGGGCTGGGGCCAGGTGCTTTCAGGCAGTCGAAGGGGGGGGTTCAGTGCGAGTGAGAGACAGAGAGATGTGATGGTGAGAGTAGAGAGAGAGAGTAGAGGTAGAGGTAGAGAGAGACAGTGACAGTGACAGTGAGAGTGACAGTAATGGTGGGGGATGAGTGCGTCACACGGATGGATGACTGACCTGGAAGCGAGCCGTCATCCGCTGCTTGAAGGATTGGGCCGCCTTGGGATCGGCCAGCCGCATGTCCTGGTACTTCTCCTCCAGATCCGACCAGTCCTTCATCACGCGCGTGACCTTCTCGCGGTGCGATTCCTCAAGGCGCTGTTGGGCTTCCTTTGTTTAGAATACGTTTTGTGTTGCATCGATAAATAAACCTGCGCCCTCAACGTAAACACTTACTTTCTGACTTACTTTGTAGCTCTGGTGCTCGTAGTGCGGATCAAAGTGGGTGAAGTACGGGTCCGAGGTGGGCTGGGCCGTGGACGGCGGTGCTCCCTGTCCCGAACCCGATCCTGAGCCCGCTCCCGATCCCGATCCGGCACTGGCGGCTGCGGCTGCGGCCACCGAGAGCTGCGGGGTGCTGGTCACCAGGTCGGACTTCAGGGGCGTCTTGTCGGACACTGAGGAGGGGGATGACGAGGAAGAGGCCACGGCGGCCGAGGCAGCCTTCAATGGCTTCGAGCCACTCTGATCCCATGAGTCTCCCTCCGTTTCGGCCTCGGAGCCAGCTCCGTCCTCCTCGTAGTTGTCGCCCTCCTCTCCGCTGTCGTACTCCGCATTAATGTCGTCCAGGGAGCCGCTGTTGGCATCTCCCGAGGATCCGGATCCGGCACTGGGACCTCCGCCCGCCGCAGCCGCCTCGTCGGCCACCATCTCGTCCTCCTCGTCGTCGCCCATCAGGTCGTCCTCGTCGTCCAGCTCGTCCTCGTTGGCGTCCTTTGAGTAGTTGGAGTCGTTGCTGTCGTCCTCGTCGTTGACCACCAGCTCGTCGTTGGCACTTGTGATCTGGGCCGGGGGCATAACCGGCAAGTCGGTCTTCTTCACGTGGATTTCATCGGCTGTAAAGGGTTGGAGAGGTTGGAGAGGTTTTATAGATTATATCCACCAAGAAGATTACCCATTTATCTATAAATTTTTCTATCAGAACCTACAGTTCTCAATTAATGAGTTTATATCCCCATTTACTGCCCAGAAGATTACCCATTTATCTAACTATTTTTCTATCAGAAGCTACAGCTCTCAATTGTTGTATTTATATATCCATTTAGTGCCCAGAAGATTACCCATTTATCTAACTATTTTTCTATCAGAACCTACAGCTCTCAATTGTTGCGTTCTCGCATAAATAAATCTCAAACTGATTCCATAATGCCGATTGATAATCGGACAGAGTGGGTAATGGCCCATTTGTTGGCTCTGTGCATTCGATTTTCGGTTTAAATAATTAATTCTATAACCACAGATTGGACGCTAGAGCAACTAATGGCTCCTGCCACGTCCTGCCTCGTCCTGCCTGGCACATAGAACCCACGAACCGGAAAAAATATGCACATGCCGGGAAAATTGTATGCCAATTCGGGGAAAAAAGAAAATGTAAACGTCAGCCAACTAAATATGCTTTTTCCCCCTGCCGCACAACATCGATGTTGTGGCCCAAAAACTATTGTTTTTCGCTCTCAACGTGGCTTTGTGTGACACACTTGATGGCTAAAACATGGCTTGTATTGAAATAAATCTGTCATTTACAGATTTCAATGCTTTCTGCCTGAATTTAACTCAAATTAAAGACAGAGTAGTACTCACTCTTGAAGTGCTTGGGGCAGCAGACGAACTCCACCCCGGAGAAGACGGAGATGCCGCAGGGCAGGAGCATGGCGAAGCTGCGCATCTGCATGCCGCGCTCCTGGCAGGCGGCGGCTCCGGTCTGGTTCCACCTCACGAAGGGCCAGCAGCGGGAGGCGTTGTGGATGTGGTCGAAGAGGCAGCCCTCCGGCACCAGCAGGGCGTCCGATTGGAATGGTCCTTCTGAAGCCAAACGTCAGTCGGGAATCGGGGTGTTAAGTCAGAGGGATAATGGGTATAATCGAGATAGAGATAGATAGAGATAGATAGAGCCAGAGCGGATCAGTGATTAGTCGGAGGTGGACCTGGCTAGGAGCAAGTACTCACCCAGACAGCGGAAGGGCTTGATCCAGCGATGGGAGCCCTTGCACTTGGCCGCATTCAAGGCTCCTTGGCGGCACCAGCCGCCGATCTTCTGGTAGTGCGAGGATTCCACAATGTTGGTTATGTCTCGGTTGGGATAGGCCTGCGAAAGAAGGGGGAATCAAGGATATATATAAGATTTATTCAGACTCTCTGCTAGGTACTCTTTGGCAGGGAAAAGAGGGAACTAGTTAGACTCTTTTGGTAAAGGTTACTTTCCCTCTCTGAGATCTGGCTCTTAAGCAGATTTACTTATATCATAAACAGTCAATACATTAACTTATTTACTTGTGTCATAAACAGTTAATACATTAACTTATTTACCTATATCATAAACAGTTAATACATTAACTTATTTACTTATATCATCATTAATGAACCTATTATATTTATGGGAACTAGTTGAGCTCTTTCAGTAAAGGTTACTTTCCCTCTCTGAGATCTTGCCCCTAAGCAGTTAATCTATTAATTTATTTACTAGTATCATAAACAGTTAATTTATTTATTTACTTATATCATAAGCAGTTAAGACATTAACTTATTTATAATATATGATATACATCATTAATGAACCCATTATATTTATAGGAACTACCTAAGCTTTTTAAGTAAAGGTTACTTTCCCTCTCTGACTTCTGGTTCCTAGGCAGATTTACTTATATCATCAACAGTTAATACAATAACTTATCTACTTATATCATCAGTAATGAACCCATTATATTTATAGCAATTACCTGGGCTACTAGCTTAAAGCCCACTTAGGTATTCATTCAGTTGGCCACCAAAACCCGCTTTTAAAACTAGAAACCCGGCTTATGTAACTCTTTCTTTGTATACATATTACATGGAAGCGCTTTTGAACCCCCTCCCAGGCCCCCGTTCAATTCATTATTAATCAAGTTCCCTCTCATTGGGGCGCTTCTGGGGAATTTCATTTATCTGAAAGGACTCGCTGTGCCGGCATATCCTTTGGAAACCCGGCCCGGCTTGTTTGCCAGGCCATTTGATGTGTTTATTTGCCTCTCCTGCCAGTTGCTCTCGTTGTTCCGCATTATTCCTGTTGTTCCCGCCGCTCCTGCCGCTCCTGCCGCTCTTGATGGGCAGTGAAACTTTAATTGCCTGCCCAGTTTGATTGACTGACTAAATGACTGACTAACTGAATGGCCTAATAAAATATCCCGGCTGTCTGTGTGCGCCGCTGCTGCACTCCTCCGCTCTCCTCCTTTGCTCAGAGTGTGTGTGTGTGTGTGCACTACATTTGTTTCAAACAATTATGTGCCGAGTGGCACACACACACACACACACACACATAGTATACTCCTCTCTGTGCTCCTCCCTGCCTGCTGAATCCTCGCCATCGCCATCCTGGCACACACAACGGCTCATGAAATGAGGCCTTTTTAAATGTTGTTTGAGTGCTTCGTTGCAAATGGCGAACACTCTCGTCGCACACACACTCCCCCACCCACCACACACACCCCCTCCATACACACACACACACACACATACACATATAGGATAAGGGACGGGGGCGGTGGCTCTGCGAAGAAAATGAGCGCAAAACCGTAGGCACGTAGGCGGTCAGACAAGCCACCCCTTTGCGTATTGCTGTCGGCAAACCAGGCTAAATAAAACATTAAAAGCTCAAAATAATGATGCTGATGCATGTCAAGTCAAACTGAAAGCCGAAACCCCAAAGGATGCCCTGCCCCTGCCCCTGTCCCTGTCCCTGCCCCAGTCCGTTGCCAGGATCCGCCCGCCCTCGGTTGCCCGGACAAACAGCACTGTAAGGCCCTGTGTCCTGTGGTCATTCCATATGCCGTAGGAGCAGAAGCCCCATAATAGCACACACACATAGGACTAGGACTGGGACTGGGACTAGGACTGGGAGTAGGACTGGTACTGGTACTCCTACTGACTCCTGGAGAAGCTTGACCAAACTGAAGTGTGGCTAGAAAATAATTAGGGACAAGTACAGGCCAAGGTGGCATAGATTTTAGAGTTGAAATCAATCAACTTTTAGAGCTTTACACAAATGAAGTTAAATCCCTGCCACAGACAGAAGGACTAACCGCAGAAGTCACCCAAATAACACCTTTTGGCCCCCGGCTGATCCTCTGGGCCCCAGGTTATGTTTTTTGTGGGGACCTGCGTGCGTGCCAGCGACTTGAAATAAACCGCACATGGCCAGGACTCCTCCGCAGGATAACGGCCCACACAATCCGCCAGCAGCTACTCTATTTACAGGCCGTGGCCCACAGCTTGGCTTTAAAAATACAGAGGCTCTGGAGGGGATTGGGCGAGGACGTCATGTCATTCACACGGCCCAGTGCCTGACCAGAGCGGTCGCTCGATGGCTGTCGGTCCGTTGGAGTATATAAACGTGCCCCCGGCCTGGGGATACACACGTTCCCCACCCTGCCACCAGGCCACTCGCCACTTGCCACTTGCCACTTTCCACTTGGCACTCGGAAAGTGAGACTCAGCCTTGCTGGGAGTCCTGCCTCCTGCCTGCTGGCTGGCTGGCTGGCTGCTGGCTGCTGCCTGAAATGTGTTCGTTATACTTGGCTTAATCAAAACATATTCAACCGAGCGTGAGGCTGTTTAAGTGGCTCGCTTGAGAGAGTTTGCCGCAAATACGCGCGACGTAACGCGGCTCGGCGCAAGTTATTGTAACACAGTATTTGACTCCTTTGTTTTTCAAATTTTAATTGTATGAAATTAGCGGAGAAAAAAGCGAAAAAAGCGAAAAAAGCTGCAAGAAAAACAAATAATAAAAAAGGAAAACCATGCATCGCTGCTCGCTCGCTCGCTGTGTGTGTGTGTGTGTGTGTGTGTGTGTGTGAGCTCTAATGACAGACAAACAATTAAACTTGACATTTCGCCATTGTTCGCCGCACACACACGCATAGGCAGGGGGACGGGGGGACGGGGGGTGACAGGACATGCCGCCATTGTTGCTGTCCACACGCTTCACGAGTATCCTTGGGCAATGCAATTAGATGGCTCTCAATACGCGGACATTAATGACTGTCGCTTGTCCTTAACCGCTGGCTTGTTTTTTTTTCCCCGCTTATGCTTATCGCTGGCGGTATCCTTTCGGCTTCATTCCACTCCGCTGGGTCCTGCCTACCTCCGGGCTATGGCCACGCGGATTTATGGCCTTTTTTCTGGTCCCGAGAAAAGTTCAAACAAAATACCATTAAACTGATTTACTAACTATGTGTGTGGCAGTCGCCTTGTAATGGGATTGGCTTATTGAACAAATTGTTGCTAATGGGCTGTGAAAAAAGTTGCGCTAGTTAAGCTCGCTGTGCTAATTGTTTGCGGGAGAAGAACACGACTTTTAAACACTAAATTGTTATCCCATTGGCTGTGTCTGCCAGGCTCTTGGTTTATTTATGCGAAATCCCATTTGCCTGCTCTGTTATTATCAAACCAGATCCTTTGTGGCCTGGAAGCGAAGCGATCAAGGTGAAAGCGAGCCCAGGCGCCAAGCCAAACAAATCCAGTTAAGGGAGGGTCAGCCACCCAGCATCCGCCTAACATTTGTGTCCTGGAGAAGGAAGGAGGAGTCCTGGCTCCTGGAGACGAGGCCCCGTGTGTGCTCTGTCTGTCAATGCATGCAAAATGCAAACAATCGAGCGGCGGCACAGGAGCCTGGCATCCTGGCAACCTGGCATCCTGCAGGATGGCAGTGGAGCGCGTTATTGAAAATGATTTTTTAATGCGCCACTGACAGGGGCCCCGGCCTCCCCCGGGCAGGTCCCCACTCGACGGCTGGTGCGTGCCGCGGCAAATCATTTTGTGGCAGCTTTCTATTTGCATTTCTCCCTGCTGAGCTCTCTGTTTGCCTTCGCCTTCGCCTTGTTTTAATTTAAGTTTGCCACGCCTCGGCCTGCCACTCGATGCGTATACGTAACTTCTTGCTTGGCTCTGGTCACGCGGCGTATACGTATTTCGAGCTGGATCCCGCACTGCGTATACGCAATCTAGTGTCGTTAGCTGCGCATACGTATACGTATTTTCAGTTAACTTCAGCACACCACGACCCCTTGCCATTCAATGGCCCTCGTCGGCCTTGGCGCGTGCTCGGGCCCACCGCCCACCGCCCACCGCCCACCGCCAACATGTTGACATTGAAATTGTAAAAATAATTTCCCATACGCCCCGAACTCAAACTGAAAAAATAAAATAGAAAAAAAGAGAGGAGAGAAAAGAGAAAAGAAAAGAAAAAGCAGTAAAAGCAGAAACAACACAAACACTGGCGGGGGCATTAAGGCCAAAAGGGTCCTGCGACTGGTCCTGCGGCTTTCCGTTTGTTCCGACATTCTGGCAGCTTTGTTTTGTTGCTACAAAGTGGCCGCCTCCTCCAACTTTTGTGCCTGGCGCCGAGTCCTTTCAGTCAAATGGCCAGAAAGCAAACACAATCCAAGGTGCCATCCGAGTGGGTCCCTGGCATAGTCCTGGCGGGGGTGTGCGTGTCCACATGTGTGTTTAAAGTCCGCTTTGACAATGGCTGACCTACCCGGCGGCTACTGTTTCACTGGGCCAGGGAGGACTGGGGACAGGGAACAGGGGACAGGGAGACAGAGACACACAGACACACAGACAGACAGGCCCTATTATGGGCTAAGCTGATACGCACTGAACGGCAGGTAATGCCGTGTAATTACGACTGCTCCATGGCAACCACTGTGCCGCACAGTGGGCGCTCCCTCGACTGCTCAATCGGATTCGGGCGGCTTTGTCTGGGCTGCTCATTTGATTATGGAGCAGCTGGGGCCCAGGCTTAGAGGCGAGTGCTCCTCCTGGCAGTTTCCAATAATTCTGGCAAGGAGGTAGGCACTCTAATGAACAGGGAGTTGGAAAAGCCATGTTTACTTAGAAGATAATTATGGCCTTTCTTTGATGGCAAACTTAAAACTCACCAGTTTTCCCCTTATTTGTTGTACAAAACTCCCGACTAAAGTCGGAAAACTGCTGTAATTTCGGGGCTTTAGCTCCACTATTATACATCCTTATTTTGTTGGGGGTGAGGGAGGAGAGGGAGGAGCAGACCACAATCTGGCAAGTTGCGCATAGCCGGCGAACCGTAGTGGCAACCGCCAGGACCTCCGGCGACTGGCGGGGCTCAGCATCCCCAAATGGGCCGCACATACATCACCTTTAATGGGCATTATGTGTAAGCAAGCATTTAACTCTAAATGTCCGGCAACATTACAAACAATTGAATTAGGGCCACCAGCGGCCACGCCACCCACACGCCACCCACACGGCCCTCCGCAGGACCTTTTCTGCTGCCAGGACCTGCTCTTGACGGTGCAATTTTGCAGGCATTTAAGCGAGAGCGGAGCTTAGCTGGCAAAACGGGCCCATTTGTTGTCGGTATATATGTATCTGTATCTGTATCCTGGCCAACTATATTTAGCCATAAGCCGGCAACACACTCATCTCGGCCCACGAGGACCTCTGTGTGTGTGTGTGTGTGTGGGTGTGTGTGTGGGAACGCCTGGCTAAACTATTTAGCGACTAAACTACTTTTTGCCTGTTCACTGAATTTCAATGCGACCATTATAAGGGGCGTCTCGTAAATATAGAGCTGCTGTGTGTCCTTCAGCGGTGAGTGGCCAGCAACCTGTTCAGCTGTCATCGCCACCGCCATCGCAGGATTGGCTCAGCTGGGGTCAGCCAGCCAGCCAGCCAGCCAGCCTGCCTCGGTGGCAATTACAGCGCGGGGCCAGGACTCAAATGAGGCGCAAACTATTCCAGCCGGCTGCTGCAATTATGCAGTGTTTGTGCTGCCCTCCAATGGGTCTATATGAGTCCCGACTCCCCGCCATCTGGGCTCTATGCCTGCTGCTCCTCCTCCTGGTCCTCCTGCTGAGTTGGCTCTCGAAGCGGATGCGATTGAGGCGCTGACAGTGCATAATTAGCGCACAGAGAGTGGGGGAGGCTAAATAGCTAAATAGCTAAATAGTTGACCCCGTAATCGGTTGAGCCGGAACTGGGGAAGCCGCCATGAGAGGCGCTCAGGAGCCGCCATTAGTAGGGCTCAGAGGGGCGCTTAGGAGGCAATCAGGAGAGGCAGGGCCGCCGGAAGGACCTGCCAAACACCCACACTAATTGAGCGATCAGCGGAAGATGATGCGGCGGAATCAATGCAAGAAAGCGGGACTCAGGGACACAGGGACACAGCAGCCAGGACACACACAGCAAGGAGCCTAACACACACATGAGAGGAGGCAGGAGGCAGGAGGAAGGAGGCAAGGCTTTTGGGGAATATCCCCGAATTACAAGCCTTCCTAATTAACGTTCTGGTCCGCGGTTGCGTGGCCCTCGCCCAGTCACTTAATGAGATTTTCCACCAAATGAGCTTACATTACCCCAAACCCTCCTCTCCACACACACACACTCGCACACACACAGTATCGAATTGAATGTAGTTAATTGAATTTAGATGCGATTTATGTCTGCAAAATGCAATTTTCCCGCATTAATGGACGAGGCCTCGACGCTCCTTTCGGCCTGAGAGAGGCAGCAACTCATCAGCAAGTCCCATTTATCATTATTAATGCGGAGTGAGTTTCGCTGAATTTCGGGGAACCCCAACCCCAATCCGAACCCGAGCCAGAAGCCGAAGCCAGAGCAGAAGCCATGCTCCATGCTCCGTGCCCTGTGCTCCGTGCCCGTGCTCTCCTCCATACCATATCTGTGGTACATGTAATTTAACTCATTAGCCAAGCCAAACAAGCAAACAGCGCGTGGATTTCGGTGCCTGGGTTTTTGTGGAGGTCCTCCTGGCAGATGGGTCAGTGTTCGGCCAAATAAATGCAGAGCGAGCAGCATTTTGAAGCCTGACACCGCAAGGCAAACAGAAAGTCCCCGCTCCCCGGTGGCAAATTAATTAATTTCCATTTGAATTGCAGAGCAAGCGCAAATGGGGCAGGCGGGCAGGCGGGCAGCCCAAATTGAAGCGGGACCAAAACAAAATCCCCAGCCAGCCAGCAAATTGGGAAAAAATGATATAAATAAATATAAACATGTCGGGGTGGGGCAAAAAGCGCAGTTCGCTCGGGCTCGGGCTCTCCTCGCCACTATACACGAGGACAATAAAGCGCTTTTAATTAATTTCTTTCGCGGCCACCGTCAAGGTGAAGCCAAACAAACAAAAATTAAAAAAAAAAGGTGGAAAACCCAACCAGAAATCGTTGGGAATTCCGAGTGCGGAAAAAGTGTGGCCTGCTGCTGGGGCGCGTGATTTATGGAGCGGATTGGAACGAGTGGAATGGAACGCTGTCAAGTGCGCGCCGCCAGTGTGACCGTGTGTGTTTGCGAGTCAAGTGAGTGCAAAAACTGCAGGCAAATAGCCAAATTCTCCGCCAGGCTTGACATTAATGGAGAGCCCAGGACATGCCGCAGGACGAGAAGAGGGAGACTTCGTTAGTGGTGACTTTTCCCTATTTTTTTGTACTGAAGGTTCAAAGGAATTGCATGTTGGATGTAGTAGTTGGTGGGCGTGTCCTTACTGGACAGCCAGGAATAGGTCTGTCCATTTTAATACAGTTAAAATCTCAAGTAGTTCAAATATTCAATTGGAATGTGTGCGACATTAACTCTTTAAATACTTAAATAGACTTATCCTTAAAGTGTGACCCTTTTGTTTGGCAAAAACTCCTTTGTCCCTGCATTACTCATACGCCCCGAGGGCCGCAGCGGAGGCGGAGAGGCAGAGGCCATCTTAAAGCCATCGAGCTCATCCAATTCGTTAGCTGCGGGCTCTTCGGCTTAATTACGATTTTATTGGATTTCATACGTGGCACAGCCTGCGGCGCGAACGGGGGCAGAAACATCAAAAACATTGCCACCGACATAAATTAAGCATAATATATAAATTACCATAATTAAAAAGTGTGTGAGTGCGGCGGCGGCAGCGAGAAAAACTGCGACATCGGATAAATGCGAAGCGCCAGTGAAAATTACATAAAATATCACGCACACACAACACAAATGGAAAAGAAAAAAAATACAAAAAAAGGGAAAAGGAAAGACAGGGAAACCAAAACCAATCCCAATGAAACGAAACGAAACGAGACGAGACGAGAAAACAAAATGCAAATGAAAAACCAATACAATATTTGTCATTTACATACATCAGGCACACACGCGTGTGCCAGTGTGTGTTATTTCGATTTATGTTGTGGCAACAGCAAGTGCAGGCGACAGCCAAGGACCCCAGAGCAGCAGCAGCAGCCAGGAGTCAGGAGTCAGGGTGAGATTTGCATGTCAGAATCAAATGCGACAGTTTTGACAGCTTGCCGGCTCATTATTTGCATACAGATGATCGTAATGACGCTGGCGATGAGTGCGGCACGGAGAGGAGCTGCCAGGACCTCATCTGACCAAACTCGCACTCGAACCGACCTGTCCTTAAACCACACCCCAAACACAAGGCAAGGGCAGATGTTATTTCATTTATTTATTATTATTTTGTGGGAGCCCAAGTCAGGTGAATTCCCAGCCTGATCATTGTCTAGCAAGTAACTTAATAGCTGACTTAATGTTGGGTTTATTTGATGGAAAAACCCTCAATAATGTTTCTAAAATAGAGCTGACACATTGACATCAAAATCACAGGACAAGGACACAGTTGGGCTCCTGGAATCAGCATTGAACTCGCCTGAAGCTGACTTTGTTTCACTTATTTACAGAGAGCCCAAGTCGGGTTAATTCCCAGCCTGATCATTGTCTAGCAAGTCAGCTTAATGGCTGATTTATTTGCTTGGAAAACCCTCAATAATTTTTATAAAATAGAGCAAACACATTTCATCTCTTACTTGACATCGAAATCACAGGACAAGGGTATCCTCGAATCAGCATTGAACTCGTCTGAAGCTGACTTTGTTTCACTTATTTACAGAGAGCCCAAGTCGGGTTAATTCTCAGCCTGATCATTGTCTAGTAAGTCAGCTTAATAGCTGATAGACAATATTTTTATTAAAATATATAATTATAGTATATAATATATAGTCTGTAATATACTACTATTATTAAATAGAGCTAGTTCAATTCTTATTTGACAAGCGTACACAGCACTCAAGAATAATAACTTTCTGGACCTGCTATTCCCACTTTGGCTGTATATTCCTGGCCAAAATCTGGGCATAATTCAATAAGCGGCAGCTAACAGAATCCCTATAAGCCGGGCTCCCCGGAAAGCAGACATCAAAGGAGGGCTTTCAGTAATTTCCCCCGTAATTTCATTACAAATCAATGGCTGCAGACTAATTTCCTCAGCTTGAACACGTGTCCCGGTGGCCCGATTAATACTGGAATATTCCTGTTCTTTAAATATGAAATAAGGCCTGGCTGTGTGCCTGCGTGAGGCCTGAATGCAATCGGATTTATTTAAGCTGCTGCACTGGTGCACTGCTCGGCAAACACACAGCTGTTCAGTGTGATTCGGGCTGTGCTCTGATTCCATTTGCCCTGCTGCCACATGTCATTTTCATGGGACATGGGACGGAAAACTGCGGGGGCCAATGCAGTGTCAATATTTATGAACTATTATTGAACATTTGACAGAGCTGATGACGATGATGATGTAAAAACAACAGCGCAGCAGGAGCTGTCGGAAGCAGGAGCAGGACCAGGAGCAGGAGCTGGAACAGGAGCTGGAGCAGGAGCAGGAGCTTACATTAGCCGGCATCGGGCAAAAGAAAAATTTAATTAAAAAGTAAAGGGAAGTGGAAGTGGAAATGGGCTGCGAGCCAGGCAGGACTATTGAATGCCAATTTATGACAGCGACGACAAGGACTCACTGGCACAGCACATGTGTGTGCTGTGTGCTGTGTGTCCAGGAGCAGAGGTCCCGCGGAAAATGCAAAAAGCGAAAATTAATGGAAAATTAATTAAGTGTCGTTTAATGTTGTCTCAATGTAAACGCTTTCAACGCAGCGCAAATTAAATTGTTGATGCCATATAGCAGGACCACTCAGGACCTCGCCACCCCTCGCATCCTTCGTGGCTGCTTTTGATTTATTGGTTTCCTTCTCGCCTCGTATTTTTTTTCTCCTTTTTTTTCTGTAGCGCTGCCTGCATTCTGGAGGCTCAGTTGAGCGTTAGCCGGGCCATAAAATTACATTTTCCCCCGGCAGCCACAAGCTGCCTGCCCTGCGCTCCTCTCTCCTCTCTCCCTGCTCCCTGCTCCCTGCTCCCTTCTCCCTGCTCCCTGCTCCCTGCTCCCTGCTCCCTGCTCCCTGCTCCCTTCTCCCATTTTGACCACATGGCGTATGCGCAATCTGAACGAGCAGGCAACCAGCAACTTTTCCATATGCAAAGTGCAATGGAAATTGCAATTTTTCATGCGGCTTCCCCTCGGCTTCTGCCAGCCTTCAATGCAATTCAATCAAATGCAGACACGGCGCGAGCAGGGAGAGATCTAAATCTGGATCGGGATCGGAATCGGAAGCGGATTCGGAATAGGAATCGGAATCGGGGGCACTTTGCCACTTACCTTCTTGCAGTAATCAAGCAAATCCATTTTATCACGCAAACATGTGGCGCCGGTTGTCTTCTTGCTGAGGTCCGTCACCCAGCGTCCCTCCTCGGACAGATACTGCGGCTGGTAGATTTGCCCGGCCTCGCAGAGCACGGCTATCTGTGGCTCCCATCGCGGCGAGGCGGCCTGGAAAACGGAGGGGAAATATATGAGTAAAGGGGCTTTGTTGAGTACCAGGCCTTAATTGACTTGTCCAGCCTAAAGTTATTCATATTTATCTAAAGTCTCTTGACTTTCAAAGCCCTATTAACTCTCCCTCTAATTCTTTTCAGATGCTTTTCTCAACTCATTTAAGACAACAGCTTCATCAGGATGCTCTCTCCGGTAAGTCCAAAATCCTGCTACTAATTAGGTTAGTCTGTGGTTCCCCCTTTTATGTCGCTCCTACTTTTACGGGGCGTAGGAAGTTGTCACTGTCAGGCGAGATATTCGGTGAATTTGCAATTCTGTGCGGGGCCCACCAGGCGTATGCGTAATGTGTGATATGTGCATGTGCAGGAGTGTGTGGTCTGGCCCTAGCTCTGGTATCTGTGTGTGTGCATGCCATGGTGTGTGTGTGTGTGTGTGTGGCATCAACAAAGCCATAGACAAGACAGGCAGCCCAGCAGCAGCCGCAACAGCAGACAAAGACATGCCAGGGCACATTAATCATACGCCACATTGTACAGGCACAACCCACATTCGAGCCAGTCGTCGGCCGGGGCGTGACAAAGCGATAAAAAATGATGGCCGCCTGGCAGAGCAGCCGCCATCGATGGCTCTTCTTGGCCAGGAGAGAGCTCTCGCTCCTTATGTGGGCTAAGAACAATTAATGGCCATCATTAGGCCGGGGGGCGTGGCCAGTGCCGAGTCCTGCTTAAAGCTTCAGCTTCAGCTTCAGCTTCAGCTCCAGCTGCAGGCCGGCCCCGGGCGATGATGAATGTCCGGCCAAATGATGCATAACGATTTGAATTGATACCTTGATTGATTGACGCCATTGTGGCGCAGGATAAATGCAGGCAGAGAAATCCAGAGAATCCACCAGTTGGACACTAGAGCTCTCCTGGACTAAACTATCAAGTTCTGGCTTTTAGAGACAATATCCTTGGATATTATCTTTGGGATTCAACCTAAAACCCGATTTTATCAGTGCAGGGAGAAGGGATAAGGGATAGGCACCGGAGACAATTGGAGAATCAGCGGGAATTAATGGTAGTGGGACTGCCGACTGCCAGCTGTCGACTGGATTTGCTGCTGAATTGAGAGACAATGCCGGCTCTGATTGCAATCAAAGCGAGTTGCCCGCCAGCCAGAGATTTGCACTCTCCAATTATGGCCAGCAACAATGGGAAATCTCGTGCTTTACAGCCCGATCCGCGCCTTTCCATTTCCTTCCCAGTTGCCGGCCAGATGCTGCTTCCTGGCTAAAATCCAGCGGCTTAAGTCGCCGTTTTCTGTTTCAATTTTTTCGCGCTCACAATCAAAGTGGAGCAGGCCTTTCCATCCGCGGGATTTCCACCTACCCGGCTCGCTTTTCCCCTTTGTTTGCTGCATTTTCATTATGTGCGCGGAATTCGGAGAATGCACTCATTGATTCATGAACTCGAGCAGGGGCTGGGGCAGGGGCAGGGACGGGGACAGGGGCACTTTTCCCGGAAAATGATCCCTGCAAAGTGGAAAATGGGTTGGGGACTTAATCGAGAAGGCCAGCAGGCAGGCAGGACTTATTCCGAAGAATGTTTCAAGGCTGCTCTTGAGAGCTTTCCCAAATTAATTGAAAGAGATTTTCCTCGCCCAGCTTGAGTGCACTCCCCCCAGTCAGAGAGGGGGGGAGAGCTGCAGCAACAGATGTGGTAAAGTGATTAAATGGAAATGCACTCGTTCTAATGATGCTGCCCTAATGCATTCACAATTATTGATCGCCTAACATACATGTTGATGTCGATGCATTATTATCCTTGCATGCGCCGAGTGCTCGCTGGAGTGGCCCCAAAGTAACGGATACTTGCAGGAACTTCATTAAAGCCGACTTCCGGTTGCCAGGCAGCAGCGCCAGCTGAAATATGCAGTGCCCCCCTCTCCTGGGAGGCCAGGACCCGGAGTCCGGCCAGGCGGTGTGTTTGTGTGCGTTCAACTATTTCAAAAGTAATTAAGTTGGCAAAAAGGCGCCATCGCAGCTCCGGCTCCGGCTCTGGCTCTGGCTCTGCTTTTGTTTGTCAGTTTGTCAGTTTGTCAGCTTGCCGCTCAGCTGCCTTATGAGCAGGGGGAGGGGGAGAGCATGGAGCGGAAAACCCAGTGGCAGAGGGGTGGGGCTAGCAATTTTTCCAGGCAATCTAATAATTCAACCAAAAACAACAATACACGCACACTCTTGGCTTGGGCAATGCCCCCTCTCTCTCTCAGTGTGTGTATATGTGTGTGTGTGTGTGCATTGTGTGTGCTCTGGTTGTGTGTGTGTGTGTTTGTTTATGCAGATTTTGTTTGCACTTGTTGTTGCCGCCGCCGTTGCCGCCGCTGTTTACCCTAACACCAACAATGGCATATGCCAAACAAGGGGGGTCAGAGGGGTCCAAGGGGTCAGAGGCGACAGGGGCGACAGGATTCAGGACTCGGCAGTCAGGAGCCAGGGGGCGTGGCGTAAACAGGTCCCTTCCTAAGGGGCGGCGGGGCAATAATAATGTCGCTAGCCATGGCAACGCAATGTGCAAACAAAAACACAAAGACACAGTTTGTAATAACGCCAGGACGGAGGGGTGGAGGGTCGGGGAGAGGCGGTATATCCCGGCAGAGGAAGCGCCATATGGAGTGCATGTCCTGCGACAATTATGCGCAATATCCTGGCTCTTCCACCGGCCCCAAAAAATAATGAGGAGAGACAGCCGTGCCCAGGAGCGGCCAATTGAGCGGAGTTCAACCAACCTTAAGCCCGGCCGTAATCCTGGCAACAGGATAATGCCCAGAAAAAGCAGCTGGCAACTGGAATTGCTGGCAAACTGGAAACTCTGCCCGGAAGGGCACGATTTCGATTAGCTGACCAATATTCTGGTTTTGGAATGGAATGGAAATTGCTGAGGCACCGCAGCCATAATGGTGCACATCGAACTGGAAGCCAGAGCAGCTGGAGGACTCCAACTCTCCAACTGACAGGCGACAAAAGGAAATTGCAGCCGCGCCAGCAATCTGTCAGGCGGCCAAGGACCCAAGGATGCCAAATGAGGGGTGTTAACTGGGGGAGGTGTTGCCAGCGGAAGGGGCTGTCAACGGCAGGGCAGGGAGGGGAGGCAAGGGCTGCATACGGTCAAGTGCAGCACCAGCCACGCCCATGGCCCATGGCCCAGCGGCCAGATCCGCCCCAGCTTCCGTCTGGCGCTGTCGCGTCGCATCCTCTTCGTGAAAGGCAATCATGGCCGTGTTTCCCCTCTGTCACCCTGTCACACTTCGACCCCCCCCTCGCTTAACCCTTGCCAGCTATGCACAGAAAACAAATATAAATAAAGCGGAATTCCATATATCTTATATATCCAGGAAAAAGAAGGCCAGTAAATGTAGAATATATATAAATATTCAAGAGAAACCCCTCCAAACTCCTAATTAAGTGATAAAATAAGCCCTGGCTAATCACTCTGATCTGGGCCACAATTTGTTCAGGTGCAGGACTCCTCAAAACCGCCAGGACCTCTGCTGAACAGGACGCACGCCCCCTTGCATTCGCAGTGTTTGCTGAACAAGCTGAAAGGGCGACAAATTGTAATCAAATGCACGCATGTGTGTGTGTGTGTGTGTGTGTGTGTGGGTGTGCCTGCCCCCAAAGAGGCGTGGCCCCGTGTGTTGGGTGTGCGGTGTTTGTGTGTGCGACAGGTTTCGCTTGTTTCCCCGGCCAAAGAGAGCGGAAAAACACACTTAATCGACAGAGGGGGCGGCGTATGGTCGGAAAATAGTGGAAAGCCATTGATTAACTGGCCGGGCTCCCGGGCGCAGCTCATAAAGTTGCCAAGTAATTGGAGTTTCAGTCAGCGAAAAGCGCGGACAGGCAGGAAAACCTGATTACAGGCAGATGAGTAGGACTTTACCCGGCAAGGACCGAAGGAAAAGAGTCAACCCGAGGCAGTGCCAGTGAAAAGCAGGCCACTCTATTAGTCCTTTCTCTTAAAATGATATTAAAAAGAGGGTAGTAACTAGTAGTAACTAGTACAAAGATATACCTTTTAGACATCTAAAGCCCAAGTAGAGCTGATGTTCCAGATCTATAAATAAGGTTTCTTAGTCCCAAAGCTAAGCCCAATAAACTGAGAAATTGCATCAGCTGAGGGCAGAGGGGCACCGGAAATGGAGGCCACCGGAAGTGCCTGGGAGCTGATTCCATTTCGCCCTGAGATCCCAAGACAAAACTGCCAATCAATCACCTGTTTGACCGCCCAATTCATTTATGCCACAACAAATTAAACGGAAAGCAAAGTAAGTGGCAGGAACCCAGAGAAACTTTGCTGAATTATGGCCCCGCTTATGCTTTCTTCCCACAGACAAAACACAGCCGGGGAAAATTCCGAAAGGCGCTTATTTCCGCCTTTTCCCCGAAGAGCGAAGAAGAGATACGGAAACCGCGCAGTCAATTCCAACTTTCGATTTAAAGAACTTAAGTCCCGTCCGCCGGGTGGGGGCGTGGCAGGACCCGGCGGGGGAGGAGGGCCATAAGTACTTCGGGGGCTACTTACAATGGCCAGCCCCTAAAGAGGGATGCAAGTGGAGGGGGGGCAGTGCGCTGGCGCTGGCGTAGAGACGACAGAAACACAATTATGTTAATGTTTACTCGACCGTAATTAACTCAAATTTATGATATTTTAATTTCGCCCGAGCGGGACACTCGAGAGAGGCAGAGAGGGGAGAGCGAGAGCTGGCCAGCTGGGGAGCGAGGAGCGAGAGCGAGGAGCGGGGGCAGCCCCGAACGAAACAAACAAAAGAAAATTGCGTTATAATAACACACGTAAAAAAGCACCCCCTGCCGCCCCACCCCTGCCTGTTATGCTTAATGCGAGTTGGAGACAAATAGAATTTTAATGCAAAATAAAACGCAAAAATTCTGGGTTTTTCCTCTCCCGTTTGGCGTCCTTTTTTCTCCGGCGACAGGCGGGGACAGGGGAATAGCAAATGCCTTTGCCTGATCGACGGGATAATTACAGGAAACGTATATGTATCAGCAAAGAATACCCTTAGGATGATAAATGCATACCCATGCTATATCGTCTATAAGAAATATATTCCCTACTTTATACAAGAAAGACTTCTTCAATCTAGATAGATGTTGTCGATTCAAAATGGGTTTATCTTTATTAAAAATATAAAAACTTTTAGTCTTGTTTAGCTCTTCTTTGATTTTATTATGCGTTACTTCAAGATCTGCTCTAAAAATATTTATTTTTGCTTCATTTTGAATTTCTGGCATAAAAATAATTTTCTCTCTTGGTTATGTTCAATTTGTTTATAGTTTTCTTTATTTATTAAAGGGTATTACCCAGTTATAATATACAGAAGGCTATATTTCCATACAAAAGCGGCTCCACAATTATAAATCTAATTTAAAAAATATTTTCACATTATATATAGTCAACTCAAAAATATATTCCCTTCTTTATGGCAGAAAGACATCCTTAATCTAAATCTATCCATGTTTGTTTTTATTTCTTCTTCCTTCCTTATAAAAGAAAGACTTCTTCAATCTAGATATTTGTCGATTAAAAATGGGGTTTTCTTTATTAAAAATCTAAAAACGTTGCTTTTTGGTCAGCTTTTCTTTGATTTTATTGTGCGTTTCTTCAAGATCTGCTCTAAAAAATATTTATTTTGGTTTCATTTTTAATTCTTAGTAAAAATATATAAAAAACTTCTTCCCTCTCTCGAATATGTTCGATTTGTAGAACAATTTTCCTTGTTATTATTATTTTCTGCATTATTTTAAGGGTTCTATGTAGTTATAATTTACATAAAGCTAAAATGCGATAAATAAGCGGCTCCACAATTACAAACGTAACCTCTCCGATCGCCGCTGACCTGACAGCTGTGAACCGCACTGTTCCCGAGGGCAACTCGCGGGCGTGAGCTGGGTTCAGGACATTCAAATTATGCTTTGCATGTTAAATTCGCGGGCCAACAAGGAGCAGTGGAAATGAGCACGAAGCACCGGCCAGGGGTGGCGTCGAAAGGGGGCCCCACACACACACACACAAACACACACACATAGCGGGGAAGCAGCAAAAACAGAGACGAAAGAAAGAAAGAGCCCCAAAGAAAACAAAAACAAATTGTGAAAAATAGCCACAAGGCAGGGGCGCAGCAGGGGGGGTCTAGCAGGAGGTGGGGGTAAGTAGCGTGTCGCTCGAAGTAAGTCAAAGTTGGAAAATGGAATGAAACGTTTTTCGCTTTACTCGCCGACATCTTATTTTTTTTCTCCAATTTTCTGTTTTTTTTCTTCTCCCTTTTTTCGGTAGCGACACACACACACACACTGGCGCAAAGACAGGGCTATTATTTATGAGTTTTCTACGTTCGCCGCCTGTCTTTTGTGCATTTTCGCTTTTTGCCATTTAACTTTTTTTCCCCATGATTTTCCGGCTTTTTTGCTCTCTCGCTTGTTTGTGGCTCAATTTCGAGTGTCAAAAAGCCTTGTTGTTGCTGTTGTTCTGCTGATGATGACTCAGCACACTAAGCCGGGCTGAAGTCCCGCCCCCACTTCACCCCCTCCTGCTAGTTGCCGACTTCCACTAGTTTTTTCGTTTATTTTTCGCCCACTTTCTCTTCCGGACTTTGCCGGATTGAAGTCGAAACGTGCCTAAGAGAGTGTGTGTGTATGTTATGGGCTGGAAGGGGGGTGTAGAGCATATGTGCACACACACACACAGCAAAGTACAGATCGTAAGCGGCGAACTGCTCGAAACTCGAAACTTTTTCGACCGAAACAACTTTTGCCAGCAAGTAAAGCCGAAAATAACGGCAACGAGCGAGGAAAAAACACAAACACTTCATTTCGTCTCTGTCTGGCACACAGGTGAGGCCCGGGCTTTGACAGGAGTCACTCACTCACTCGCTCCCACACACGCATGCAAATTGAAATAAATTTTGTGAAAAGTGCCTGCAAGTATGCAGCACAATTTTTCCAAGACAACTTTTCTGGGCCCAAGTGGAGGCACATCCCCCCTCCCTACGTGTGTGTACTTTCTAATTGATGCTGCTGGAAGCACTTTTAATTACATTTGCGGGCGGCTCCCCGTCCCCCGTCTCGCCCTGGAACTCGGCCCAACTCAACTGAAAACTGGAGAGCCAGCGAATGCTCATCGTCCTCGTATTCGTCATCGGTACGTACAGCTGGGGCCAGCCCAGTTTATCATTTCGGAAATCATCATCAGGCCCTGGCCAAGGCAGTACACTTGGCGAACACTCAACTCCTTCGTGGAGTATATACTACAAAATCCAGTGGTCTTACACGGGGTTTCCTAGATGGAAATTTGTTTAATTTGTTTTAATTTTTTTAGCTGGAAATATGCTTATTTATTCAGGCAGTTCTTCTAGCAAGATCTCTTTAATGTCAAGCAGTTTTTCTAGCTGGAATTCTCTTTAATTTGAGGCAACTTTTCTAGCTAGAAATCTCTTTAATTTCAAGTAGTTCTTCTGGCTAGAAATTTCTTTAATGTTAAGCAGTTTTTCTAGCTGAAATTCTCTTTAATTTCAGGCAGATATCTAATCTTTAATTAGTTATATTAGTTAATATTCTAGTAACCCAAATGGGCAGCCTTAAGTCAGTAGAAGCCGCGCACATTTTCTCTCTCTGCACGGCTGGCAGTACAGCTCAGCGTTCCTTGGGCCAGCAGCTGCAGTTCATCATCCTTGCAATGGCATTTTCAATTTCAATTTTTGCACTTTTATCGGCAACTCTGGGATATTTCCGTAGCTGCAACCCCTTGGCACCTAATTGATTTGTGCCGCCGCCGCCGCCGCCCCTGCGCAGCATCCTTGCTATCTATCTCCTGCAGGAGCTCTTCAATTATACAACTTTTGGCCCCCAAATGAAATTACTCAAGTTTGGCTGGCTCACTGCGATGCGAAGCGATTCGTGTTGCTTCTGATTCTGCTGCTGCTGCTGCTGCTACTGCGTTTCTTTGCATAATGTTTGATTCCCTCTGTAGCCCGCCCCCCTTATAATTTGGGTCACTCCAGCCCCATGCCAGTGTCCAGCATCCAGCATCCAGAGTCGAGTGTCTCTTGTGCGGTTCATTATTCCTCGATTTGCTGCAGGTCACCTCAGCCTCAGCCTCAGCCTCCAGCCTCCAGCTCATTTCATTTCGTTCCACTTCACTTCATCTCAGTTCATTCGATTTCGATTTTTTATTCAGCTAATTGAGTGCAAGCGGGGGAAGGGGCAGGCAACTTGGCCAGGAGTGCGTTTAATGGCCCAAGATGACAATTGAAAACTCATTTGTTATGGCCTCGCTGTAGTTAATCGATGCCTATTCGCTGAGATTCACTCAAGAAGGAGAAGAGCCAAAAAAGACCAGAGATGGAGGATAAATATATTGAGTTTGAGGCCTAATGGACCAGGCCAAAGCCAGCATAATTTGTAGTAATGATATTCCCTGCAAAACCCATCCTTTTTGAAGGAAAATCAGTACGAATCAGTGGAAATTTGTGTGCTGTGTAAACTATGCCCCGCCTAATTGGTAGAAATTAAAATGAATGGCAAAACCCGCTCGGGTTGGCAGTTCGGAGGCCAATCAACTAACTGATCCACTAGTTGCAGCCCCAAAAAATGAGAAGTAAAGGCAAGCGGAAGTCGGGCTGAATGGGAAATGGGAAATGGAAAGGCCCAAACGAAGTTAACTGAAAATTAACGCTGAATCAGCAAAGCAATCAACAAAAATTACGCAACATTAATGCGCTTACAAGCGGCGAGGGATCAGCTGCTGCCGGAAAATGGAAAATACACGGAACACATGCGAGCATGTGCGCCGCCGCTGCAGCCATAATGAAAATGCTGGGCTAACAACATTTTAATCCCGGCCACAAATTGCTGAGGCTTAAAGCCTCCGTTCGATAATAAATATGATTAATTTTACACAAAAAGCCAGGCAGGCCCAGCAGGCCGGAAGGCCGTAGCCGTAAGCGGCCAGCGGGTGCGACCGGGACGGCTGCACTGCCAGCCGCCGAGCGACAGGGACAGCCAGCTGTACTCTCTCTCACACCAAGTACAGTTGGCCGCAAAACACGTGCGGGAGGGGGCCAAAATGCAATAAAGCTGCCAAAACAAAAAACTAATCAACAAATTATGCCAGGCAAGTGGTTTCGAATGCAGAAACCCAAAAGGGAAAATATGGGAAACTCCGGAAAAGCCAGGCGGAGACACACGCGAAAAAAGGAGAACTTAATTTGATACGCAAACTTTATTCTGGAATTTATTTGGCTAGATCTGATCAGTTTTAGTAATTATAAAAGACTTGAAGAATCTTCTTCTAAGAACCTTCTTCCTGTATTGTTTGTTATTAGAAAACTTTGTGGCTGGAAACATAAGACTTCGAGTGAGGCTTTTCTCTAAGTGAAGGAGAGGAGTGACCTAAGGACATTGGACGTCAGACTCTAGACGATAAGGGGCTGCATTCTTTTGCAATTCAATTAACTGTGAAAACTAATTAAGTGACTCCTGCCGAGAGGATCCTCTGCAGGCGCTTGCATGTGTGCGAGTTTATTGCACACTTTTTGGCATAACTTTTGGCCCGGCCCGGCCTCGCAACAAGTCACAAATTGAAATTGGAAGCTCTGGAGCAGCCAGAGTGGCGGGAGGAGGTGGGGCCCCGGCTCGTGCGTGTTCCAAGATGGCGACTTCGACAACACTTGGAGCTAATGGCTCCGCCGACTGGGCGGGAGACGGGGACGGAGACGGGGAAGGAGGCAGCAGGGAGAACTTTCCGAACCGACACGCTCCAAGACTGACAGCGACTAATTCCACTCCGGCGCTGCCTGCTCCTTCGTCCTGCGTCCTTAACTCCTTTCGCATTTTAATCGCACGAGCGTAAGCCAAACGGAAAGCTTTTCAATTTGTTGCGAGGCGCACACACTCGCTCCCAGATATTATGTATCTTGGCTAGCCAAAAAAGATACTTAATCATCGGAGCAAGTGGCTGCCGCTCGTCCTTCGTCCTTCGTCCTGCCCTGCGTGTGTTATCCGGTGCTTAATAACCCAGCCTCGAGCCGAAGCCAGCAGAACAGGTAATAAGAGCAACAATGGCGCGGCCAGCAACAAATTTGTGTGCATAATTTATGCCCTCCTGGCATAGAGTTTCCTCTCACAGGCTGGAAGCCGGAGCAGATTGAGAAGGATTCAGAAGGAGCAGAAGGAGGAGCAGTCCTGGCTTCCTGATGTGTGCATCGATGGGTTCCTGGCAGACACATGTACTATATATTTCTTGTATCAGGAGTTAGCAATTTAATTGAATTAAATCTCGTGTTCCAGAGCCAGCTCCTTGAGGTGTAAAAATAATTGTTTCCCCGAGCCAAAGTTCCTAATGACTTAAGCCCCTCGTTAGGGGTGGCCTGCATCCTGCCAGTCGCGCGAGATCCTCTCCGCTGATTGATGGCCCATTGAGAACTGCAACGTGGAGGTTTTTTGGGCCCCGACGAGATGTTGACCCATTTGCGATTAGGTCTGCCTCGCTTTGAGGGCATGCGGGATAATTGCGACCGCAGCCAGGACAACTGCGAGGGCACTAACTCCTTAAATCCTATTTTGAGTCGCGTAGTTAAGCGTCGATTTAAGGCGTCGGAGCATTTGGCACATTCATTGCCACTCGCACACGGGCGCTGGCCGGATAAATGCCATGATTGAATGGCGGAATGGCGGAATGGCGGAAGAAAGGGAGCAGGGGAGCAGGGGCTACCTAGTTCATTAAATCAGCCCGCTCCCCTCTGTTCTGACCCGGACTGTGGCCCTTTGTGTGAACTCGTATTTCGTATTTCGTAGTTCGAGCTTCCCTGCCCTCTTGCCACGTTTTTCTCATTATCTGGCTCCCAGCGTGGAGTCAATGAATGTGTTCAGTCGTTGCAGTTGCAAGGAAGCCGGGGAGAGCGAGGGGTGAGGGCGAGGGCGTGACTTACGTGCATAATTTACAAACAGAAGCGGGCCCCTGCCCCTCGACAGTGAATCCTTTTCTTCGCCGCTGCCACATGGGGCGTATGCGCAATTTGGCCAACAGCAAAAAGGAAGGAGAGAGGGCTACAAAGGGTAAAAACGTTGACAGCGACAAGGTGCGACACACACACACACACACACACACACACACACACTGCACACTCTCTGACAGACATGCAATTTAAACTTTTTGCGACTCCTCATCGTCCTTTTTTTGCTCCTCTCCCTGTTTCTCGAGAAGATTAGCGGCAAGGGGCCAGAACTTACGCCATCGACTCCGCCCGCCAGGATGCGTATCGGAATTACTTAAAGTGAAGGGGCCAGGAACTAGGGGAGTCCTGAATCGTGAGGCCTTTTAATTAAGTGCCTCAGGGACGAGTCATCGATAAGAGCTGCCTAGAACTAAAAGGCATTATCTACTTTGATAGCTCATAAGTGCTCATAAGAGTTGAGGCGAAACCTTAGAGGCTATCATACTATATATCCTGCCGATTAGCTGGCCTATGAATATATATTTAATTCCCTTAACGAGTCATTTTAAATGAAAAGGAGTCTCGGGTACAGTTGCCCCAAGCAGCCATAAATGATTATTGGAAATCGATAACAATGTCGATGTCGGTGTGCAGAAAAAGCTTTCACGCTGCGATTCCAGCGCGTGTTAATGGGTCACCCAAAAAAGCCAGGAGGGGACGGAGGAGGAGGGAGGAGGAGCTCCTCCGAGGCTGTCTGATGACTGCAATTACTTGAGGCGGAAATGGCAGCTCTGCTCGGCGCCTGCGAAGGGGCTTCCGGGAGGAGGGGCGCAAGCAAATGAACTTTAATTAAATTCTTCATATGCTCCGGCGTAATTCTTTCTGCCTTTTGTGGAGGTCCTGCCCGGCTCCTGCCCCCTCTCCTCCCCCCTCTCCTCCTCCGGCTTCTGCTTCCCTGAGCAATGCCATTATAAAATGTGCTGGCTGCTGGCTGCTAGGGGGGTTGGGGGGTTGGTAGGTGGCTCTAAATGGATTTTTGGGCGAGGCAAAAGTTTTACTTCAAGGCTTTGTCCTTGACTCGGGAGCAGGAGCTGCCAGAGTGGGCGGCGCCCGAGTTTTAAGGCTGGCTTAAGCACTGGGATTTCCCCGAGAAATCCCCCGATTTCATTTCGGTCACTCCAGGGACTGGGAGCCACCTCTTCCTCCGGCTCCTGGCCAGCTTATCTGCATCCGCATTCGCATCGGCTTGGAGTCAGTCCCCCTTTGAGTGATTGGCGGTGACTCATCTCGTCCTTCGGCCTTTGCCCCGTTTGGTGTGAGTTGGCCGTGTAAATAAAATAAATTAAAATTGCTCCTTTTTATGAACTTTGCTGTCAACTTTCACACCTCTGCACACGAACTTTGAATGGCCCTCCACTGTCAGCCCCTTGCTTCAGCAAAATTTTAACAAAAAAGTAGAGAGAAAAAAGTATTTATATATATATATTATCCTGGCAAAGGTCACAAAACTTTTTAAGCATTTTCCGCTGCCTGTGCAGCTGAGTTGTCCACCCCTCGGTTGTCACCTCCGGAGCTGTCCACTGCAGGTCCTGCTCGGTCCAGGTCCTGGCCATGATCCTTCCTCCCAGCTTCCCTGCTGCCCAGCTCATTATGCGCACAATCAGCAAACGGCGGGAGAGTAGGAAAAACAAACTTCATTTTGATAAAAGTAAACGAGCTCCATTTTTGAGGCGGCAGCAGCAGCAGCAGCATCAGAGGAAAAACTAAACAGAAACTTTTCCAGCTGCGCTTTCCCCCTGAAAAATGCCGCCTTTGTTGTTGCTTTTGTCAGCTTGACGCCATTTTGTTTTCCTACTTAAGCCCCGCCCACGGCCACGCCTCCGCCTCCTCCTTCTCCGCCCCCCCCAAATATTTGTGCATATTCTGCACAAAAAACTACAAAAAAAAAGAACACAAAAAATGAAATGGAAAAGTAAACCAGAGCCCGAGAAGGGCAGGGCAAGGAATGTTTAAAATTAGCACAATTAACTTTAATTGACGTAATTTTTAGTGACGCCTTTCAGGGCCCAGGGAGGGGTTTTGGGGTGCGGGGCTGGCTAGTTAGTTAGTTGCTTAGCTGGTTGGGTGGAGCGTTAACAAGTTCATAATGGCGGAATATGCAATTTCAGCTTTCGGACACTTTGAATGGCACCCGAATTACACAGCCAGCGACTTCTGTGGGAATCCCCTTAAGCCGCGCGGAGCCTGGCCAGGGGAGGGGCTGAGGCGGTGGCCCGAAGTAATCCTGAAATGTTATGATCCTGCAGGGGGGCGGGGTAATACGCAGCACTCAGTGCAGATAGCCCATTGGTGCATTCTGCTATCGAGTTTGGGCATTGGTTATCGATTGGGTGAGTAATTTGAATTAATTCCTGGCTTAGGAGTTCGAAATCGATAAATTGATTATCGATTTCAGCAACCAAGTACGGTTTTAAGATTCTTAATGAATCATTTCTTTATGTTTCTACTGATAGCTGTGAACTGTGAAAGCTTTTTACCGATTATTAGATGACAAGAAAACTATTTATCGATTATTAGATACCAGCAAGCTTTAAATAATTTGTATTTATATTTTTTAAGTGACGGTTATTTGAATATGGCTGTATTATATTCATATTCCCCAACTTAAGCTATAATCAATACCTTATAGGTACAATTTGCTATCGAATTTGGGTTTGGTTATCGATTATGTGGATCATTTGAATTGATTCCTGGGTTAGGAGTTCGAAATTGATAAATTGATAATCGATTTCAGCTCCCAAGTACAGTTTTATAGGTCCTATGGAATCTTTTTTATAATATTCAGCTGAAAGCTATGAACTGTGAAAGCTATTTATCGATTATTAGATAACAGTAACCCCATAATATAATCTGTATGCATATTTCTTAAGAGATGATGATGATGATGAGTGAAGATGACTATATTACTGCCAAATAGTACATATATTCCCCAGTTCAAGCTACTAGCAACACTCAGCTAATGGAAGTTCATCGATTACGGCTCAGCCTGGTCCTGGCTCTGCAATCGATATCA
The DNA here is from genome assembly GCA_008042775.1 of Drosophila pectinifera. Taxonomy (NCBI): domain Eukaryota; kingdom Metazoa; phylum Arthropoda; class Insecta; order Diptera; family Drosophilidae; genus Drosophila; species Drosophila pectinifera. The sequence goes on from VNKC01000400.1 coordinate 75,690, forward strand.
ATCGAGCTGAGCCCGGGGTCTCAGGGCCTCAATCGGCGCTGATCCCTGCCAGCCGTTGGCTCGGAAAATCGGAGCAATGCAAATCCCAGCAGGACGAGCCCAAACCCCCCTCAAATTGCATTTTCGCCTGCCAAGATGACAGGGTTGCCTATGCAGCTTAATGCCGTCGCCTGGTGCCACTCCCCCCTCGTTCCTCTCGTCCCCCTGTCTCCGTGGGCTTGTCTCCTGCCTGCCATTGTTGCCGACTTTCTTCTGAGGCCGACTCTCCTTTCTCCCATTCTTTTTGTCTCTGCTCATTCATTAAGCATTTGGAATGGCTTTCCCTTGGATTTGCTGCCCGCTTTTGTTGTCCGCCCTCAGCGTGTCCTTATGCCCCATTGTCCTTGTTGTAATCTGTAAAGTCTGCATTACTTCAAATCCGCCAAATAACAAAAAACAACAGCCGGGGAGCAACCCTCAAGAACGAGAAAAACCCAAGTAACAGTAACAGAGGGAAATGCCAGGGAAAACACCAACAAGCGAGCGAATCCAACACGTAATTTCCTTTCTTCGTCCTCCCTCCCTCCCGGGTGTCCTGTTTTTTTTTTTTTGTTGCTCACTTCTGGGTGGGTTTTCCGGGGGGCGGAGGTTTTTTAGGAAGTTTACTTTGTCGCAGTGTCATTTATTTTGGCATTTCTGCCCCGACACTCGACTGGCTCTCCCCCAGGCCATATACCCTTCAAAGGGTAGTCCTGGTGTTTCCTATTTATTGCTCCCTATCGAGGAGTACTGATCGGAATCATATAGGTTCCTCCAGACCCTTTCACATATCCATACCTTAGGCCAATTCTCAGCACTCCTTTAGACTCCTTGGGGAAATGTAATCAACTTTAGTCCCCCTTGATCTTTGCCATAATGCAGTTACAAAAATACATTTACTATTTAAATATTCATCTCTAGACTTGACATTTTCAACGTTTCACATCCTTCAACGCAATCCTGTTTGCTTTGAGCCTTATTGAATCCCAGAGAGAGAGAGGGAATTTATTGTTTTGGTAACGAAATTTAGCATGTTGTGCTGCTGATGTGATTTCACGTAATCCCATCAAGAAAGGGGGCGTTCCATTGGGCAGGGTATTTTCGGGAAGCGAGTGCCCGTCTCCGTCTCCGTCTCCGTCTCCGTTGCCGTCTCCAGCTCCGGCTCTGGCTCTGCTGTCATCATCATAATCGTTAGTCCTTGCCATCTCGCTCTGGCCCAGGCCAGGCCAGGACACTCGCAGGCAGGACCCCATCCCATCCCGACTGGCTGAGCCAAGGAATACCCACCCCCGAGTGTGCGTTTTTATGGCTCTTATCTGGTGTTGTTGTGCCGCTCCCCACATGTCCTGCCCCCGCCTGGATTTTCCACTTTTGCATTGCATATTTCAAGGCGCAATTTTTCGTGTCAATAAAATAAAATCGATATTCCACTTCCCTCCTGCCTCCTGCCCCCTGCCCCCTGCTTTTTGGCAATTTGCTGGGTTCAACAACTTTGTGCCACATACGCCGAGGCAGACCCAGAAAGGGGGTGTCCTTTTTATGGCCGCTTCCGACTGTCACTGGAGAGCTGTAAGTGCAGTTGAGGGAATTCCGCCCCAGTGTCCTTGCAATTAAAGTTGCCATCGCGCCCTGAACTTGCCAACTCCCCCTCCCCCTCCCCTGCTAACTGCTCCATCTCCCCTACCCCCTACCCCCGCCAGAGGTGGAGAGTTTCCAGCAAACAATGTTCTAATTAAGACATTGAAGCCCTGCTAACCCACAGAGGCAACTGCGGCTGTTGCTGTTGCTGTTGCTATTGCTGTTCCTGGCTAAGGATAACAAAAGTTTGCTCTTCCATTCATCACCCACCAGGGGGGGAGGTGGTTCAGGGGAGGGACAACAAATTAAAAGGATATCAAAGTAAATTCGAAGCGTATTTCAAAGTCGTGCAGCGGAATGCGGGGATGGTAGCTCCTGCTCCTGCTCCTGCTGCTGTCGTCACTATGCTAAAGAGCCCGGGGCCCACACACCCCTCAGCCCACACTCACCCTTAGCACACACACACACACACAGAGAGACACCCACACAGCACCCTTTCGCCATCTCTCTCGCTCAGTTGCGTCTTGAATGAATGCTTGAAATTGGTTTCTGCTGCTTCCCAACCTTTTTGTAGCGCAGAAAAGTATACACACAGGCGCAGGTGTGGCAGGAGCGGGCGGGAGCGGGAGCGGGCGGGAGCAGGTCCTGGGGACAGGTAGACCGAAATAAATTCAAAATAATTTGTGTAAAATAGACGAGCAGCAAACGACGTTGCTGTGTCGACGCCGCTTAACCCGGCCCATCGGCCCATCGGCCCATGGAGCCGCCTGCGGGGCCGGGAGCAGCTCGACGCATGCGAGCAGCGTGGTGAAATCTGCCGCCGGCACCGAGAACCTACCACAAAAATGGTGGCAACACGGTGGCAATGGCTGCCTCGTGCCTCCCCCTGCCGCCTCCGCCTCCGCAGCTGCTGCTGCTGCTGCTGCCAGGCTAAAAGGCTGCCAAAAATGTATTTTCCCCCAAACAAGGCCAAAAGTTTAACAAACATTGCGGAGCGAGCGAGTGGGGCAGGAGACGGGGGGAGAGAGAGTGGGGAGTGGCAGGGATAGAAAGGACGAGAGAGAGAGAGAAAGGGAGCGGGACTGACAGAGAGCGAGCGAGCCCTGGAGGCCCATAAGGCGAGCGCAGATAAAGCTCAAGCACTGGCAACTCTTGAGAAAGTTGCGCTGCGCCCCAGGCAGCTCCTTCTTCTTCCCTTTCTCAGTCCTTCCCCTCAGTCCTGGCCCTCAGTCCTGGCCCAGGCCCACCCCCAACCCGCAGCAGACAATAGTCCTTGCTGCACAATGTCCATTCTCCACAGCCCCCACACAAGGTCGGCCATTCATTTGCATTCGCATTCGCACTCGCACTCGCATTCAAAAACAGATTCTGTTTCAGTCCCCGTCCCCTTCCCCGCCCCCCCGCGAGGAAGCATTTAACTCACAACGAAATTGACTTTATATTCAGAGCTCGGCAACTCATTTCAATTATGAATACGAAGTCGGGTCCCAGTTCCCAGTTCCCAGTTCCAGACCCAAATCAGGCAAAGCCAAAGCCAAAGCTAAAGCCCTCCCCCTCCCTACTCCCTACTATATATATGCATATCGCCCTCTTTTCCATTTCTTTCTCGGCGCCCTTTATTTCACTTTCCACTTCATTCACGTTTTGGGACATGAGAAATCGTGGCCGAAAGTTATTTCGGCCCAGAGAAGGGGACTAGAGGGGGCTGGGGCCACCGGAAGGGAAGATAAATGCAAATAGGCGAAATAACTAAACGGCAAAAGTGGCAAAGTGGAAAAGTGGGGAAAGTGCGGCTGGTATAGAGGAAAGTGGAAAGTGGAGAGCGGAAAGCGGAAAGTGGAAAGCGGGGCACCAAAGGCGAAAAATTTAAATTAAAAACACGTCGACATCAACATTTGGCCAACACACAAAGTAGACACACACACATGAGCAGGACTTTGGGCTTAGCCAGGAATTTGGCTGTGGATTTGGGCCTCCTGCCTTTGATAAGAGGTCAGCAGGAGGCCTCCTCTCTGGGCCATCGATTGCAGGGCAAAGGCTATCGATGAGCCAGGTCCAAAGCAGCAGAGACATCGATACCCCTGAAGGCATCTAGTCCTGGGTCCTTAGTCACCAGAAATTGTTAGTTAAACTCAGGAATTGTTGTGTATTCTCATAAATGCAACTGCCAGGACATTGATACCTTTGAAAGGCTGTCATTTGTGTGAAATTCCTCAGATTTGTCAGTTGAATTGTTAGTCAAAGAGTGCAGATAGTTAGATATTGATACCCCTTGAAGCTGGGACCTGTCATTTAATATTAGTATATAATAATACTATTCATTAAATACAGTGGCAGATCACAACTAGTGAAGCCAGCTCTTGGGAAGCCCTAACAGCAGCACCAAATATGAGAGGGAAACCCCTGCCCTATAAAGGACTAAGAAAAAGGGGCATTTCAGGCATATATATTATAAATAAGCTGGGCTAAAACCCACATTAGGCTGATTACCAGTCATGACCGGCAGAGTTGGAACAATCGATTGGCCAACAGAGCCTGACAGGGCCACTACGGCGAAGGGTTCGCTTTCGGAATGTCATCATCCGAGTACAGTTGGACCCAAAAGGCATGGCGGGTGGAAGTGAGAGATCTTCGGTGTTAACCACTTCATTTTCCGTATCATTGAGAAGGGATATTAAAAAGCTATTGACCCTCAAAGGGGTGGAGAGGTGTAGGGTTGGAGACACTGAGAAGTGGGGGGTGGTCTGGGCAAATTAACTCGACTGTCAACCGCAAAATCACAACAGATGCAGTCGCCACTCAATCACCGTATTTGTGCCCGCTTCGAGGGTCCTTTTTCACTTGCAGCCTGCCAAACAACAAACTCCGCTGTGTCCTGCCGCCCTCATCCCCCTCTCTTCCTCTCTCTCTCCTCCCTCTGTGTGTGTGTGGAACACTAAACGCACACATATGCAAGAGTGAAGGGTTCGGTCTTGGCCTGGCTTGTTTTTTCTGCCAGCTATGAAATATTTTTCACTCGCCGCCCATAATGTGACACCAGCCTGGGGGAGGGAGGCAGGCTCCATATCAATACAGTTTTATTTACGTTAGGCATCAGCCCCTCACACACACAGCCACACTCAGGCACACACTCGCTTAAACAATTTTGTAGCAGGGCTTCCCCTGGCCCCGAGTCCGAGTCCTGCCTTGCATTCATTCCCATTCTTTGTCCGATTTATTTACGACACACAACTTTTTTTCCGGCTCCTGCTCCTGCTCCTGCTCCTGTGGATGGGCGTGGCAGCTGGGGGGAGGGAGCTCCGAGTGTGTGTTGTGTGTGGTGTATTTGATTTGCTCGACTTTCGAGTGGCTTAAAAACAAAATCGAAATTGAATGGGAACTTTTTAGCTGCCACACAACCGCAGGGAATGCTCTCAGTTAGCCACCCCGACCTGCTCCTCCTTGGCCTGCTTCTATTTTCGATTTTTTTCGAAATTTATAATTCTCAGCCCCAGCTAGTTGTGTCTTTTCCACTCAGTTTACTCGTTTGCTGCTTGGCTGGGCACACACGTTCCCTGGCCAAACCCACACACACAGCACACACACTCCACTCTGGAGTGTAATAATAAAAGGGAGCCGGCGGCGGTGGGTTTTGTGGGTCAAATGTTGTACATCATCAAATTTACCGCTCGAACAGTTCATAAAGTGCGTTGAGGCGGCGATGAAGACATTCGATTATGTACGCAGAGCGCCCCGAACTATCGATAAAAACGTGTATCGCTTGAGGGGCAGAGTACAGTACCGCACAGTACCTCATAGTACAGTACCGCAGAGTACAGTGTGACCCTGCTGCCTGGACATTAATCATTAAAGCGCACAAATCAGCGCTTAAATGGCAATTGACTTTTATGGTTACCTACTACTACTACACACATACGCCTAGCCAGGAGCCAGGAGCCAGGACCTCTGCTGTCTGGCCACCCGGGGGCGCCATGAAACTAGACAGGACTCGCGCATGCGAGACGTTAAAAAGTCATTACTTTGACTGCAGCACTAAAAATTTGTCTTGTTTTTGGGGCGGCTCGGCTCGGGGCGGGGCGGGGTGTTGCTGATGGGATCTGGCGGCTATTGTCGCATCCAGGCACATTATGCCCCTGGTATGTGCCCTGCATCGCAGACACTCGAAATATTTAAGCGATAAAGTACAGCACAGACACACTCGTGTGTGTGTGTGTGAGAGTGGGGTGTGTGCCTAATAGAACCCCAGTGACAAGGCACATATACGCAGGAGTGTGAGCTCCGGGCTGGCCATTAACTCGCTGCTGCTGCTGCTCTGGCAATTTGGTGGCACAGATGAATTTAATAGAGACGCCACCAGCTGCATGTGTGTCTCCGTCTTCGTCTGCCCTCAGTCTGTGTGTGTGTGTGGTGTGTGCTTGAGTGTGTGGCTGCCATTATGCGCCGCAACGCATACAACATTATTTTATTAAGTGAGACGAGGCCAACAAGGGTCCCAAAACAATATGCGTTCTCCCCAGTCCCAGTCCCAGTCCCAGTCTCAGTCCGTCCCATGTCCTTTATACAGCGCGCATTCCCCGACTGCGGCTCCATTTTCCGTTCCATTTCAGGACGTGTCAGACGAGGTCCGCCGACGGGGCCAGGAGGCACCTCGCATTCTGGGCTTGCATGCCAAAGGCTTGCATGGCATGTGCATGGCATGGCATCGGCGGGTCTCCTCTCCGCTTCCCTTCCCTGGCTCCTGGCCAGATGATTCATGGCGGCGCCTCCTGCCTTCCTCCCTGCCCCTGGAGTGCCAAGTAGTCATAGTCAGAGCAGCAGGCGAATAAGCTTCGATTCATTCAAGTTCCCGCCTTTAAAGCCAGCACTGAGCGAAAATATAGGAAGAAACAAGAGCTGATTTCCAGCTCTCCCATGCTGATCTCTCTCTGCGGAGCCACTCTGGCCATAAAAAGGGGAATTACTTGCCGGAAATGCACAAATTAAGTGCCCAAATCCAGTCATGCGCTATTTGTGCCCATCGATTGGCACTAAAACTTTCCGCCGAAGGAACTCCGTGGTTGCAACCCCCAGAAGTCCTGCGGGGTGCTTTGAACTTGCTGCGAACCATTAACAATTCATGGTTGAATCCAAACGACATCGATCCCCGATTACAAATACGAATAAGAGTAGGAATACGAATACGAGTACTCGTTCGAATACCTTTGAATATGCATTGACTGCTGCTGAATATTCATTTGACTCGCATTCGTCAGTGACCGAGGCGGCTCATTGGGAACGCACATATTTTGTGTTACTTTCCCGCAGCCATTTGTTTCGCTTAATCATGCCCCGACTGTATCCTTCCGCCCGAGTCCTGAGTCCTGAGTCCTGAGTCCTGGGAGCTGTCTGCACGTACGATTGACTGACTGACTGACTGACTGCTCGGGCAAGTGGGTGGGGAGGGGGATGTCGATTGACTAACCGTCCGTCCATTTGTCTAACCCCGTTCCCGGCCGGGCTGGGCTGTCGGTGCGGATAAATTTCATTATCTGCAAACGCGGTCATAAAATCTGACATCGAATCAATTTCTGCAGGAAGCGGCGGCTTCCCCCGACTTTTCTTGCCACGATTTTTCTTTACACTCGCGATGCTCGGGCATATTTTGTTGTGTGTTTGAATGAATGTGCAAATAAAATGTAATTTAATAGCGAGTTTTATGTGGCAAATATTGCGCCTCACGCCCTCCTCACGCCTCCCCTCCACATAGCCAGCCCACTTTTATGGCCCCCCAATGGCTGGCTAGGATCAGAGGGCGTCGGTTGACAACCTACGATGTGTGTGTGTGTGTGTGTGTGTGTGTCTGGTCCTGCCCCCCATTCCAGCTCAGCTCAGTCACCGACTGACTGCCGGCGTGCTGATAGCCAAGCGGGACTTGGGGAATACTGAACTGGGTAGCGACTCTAGGCCACCAATGATGAGGAGCAGGAGCAGGGCAGGGAGCAGGCCAGGGAGCTGCCAGGGGAGGCGGATGCATTAAAGTGTCAAACGAAGTTGCCGGCGGGGGACTTTCTTGGGTTCTTCCCCCTGCCTCTCTGGGGTTTGGCCTTTGATTTGCTCTCATTGTTTGCCCTCGCCCGGCTCGCTCGGCTGGAACTTTCCCCGGAAACGGAAATCGATTGACAATGGCAGAAGGAGGTCCAGCCATGATGTCCGCGGGGAGAACCCGGCCAGCACTCAGCTGATGAATGAAATGAGCTCGCCATGAATAAGTGAATGGGGGAATGCAGGAATTTAAAGGACATAATGGCATTCCAGTACCAGAGAGAGACTTTATAATCCTTCAACTTGGATTCGTACTCTTCATATATTCCTCTGAATAATAACCAAGAAATGTGACCTCAGTTGCCACTGAAGGTCCCGCGATTTTTCCGCTCACCTCCGCTCTATTTTCTCGAATATCCTGTCTTGGTCCTGCCCCTATTCCCTTTCCCTTTCCCACTTGAATTCCCCGCCAATGCAATCTTGCCCATGGGCCACACGGGCCTGAATGATCCAAACTCGTTATGGCCCAGGGGAAATCCAAGGAAGCGAAAACTCTGCTGCCAATTGAAAAATAATCCAATCGAGGAATCGGCCAGAAAAGTGGAAAATGGAAAGTGCAGCGGCGGCAGGCCACGAAAGGGGAAAGGGGAAGGAGGGGAGGCCCGGCTCGCAGCAGGACGCTGGCCAAAGGAGAAACACAGCCCAAAATGCAATATTGCGATTTTATAACACAAATTGCTTATAATCACCTAGCAGCAACAAGCAGGGGGAAAGGGGAAAGGGGAGAGCTGCAGGAACCCGGCTCATTCAGCAGAAAGCCAAAAAAAGCGGAAATGCACGCTGTAATGGCCTGGAAGTGGGCGCCCGCCGGTGGGCGGTGGCCATGGCAACCTCGGGCCCCCTTCCCGGCGGGGACAGAGCAGAGCGGAGCGCACAGCAGCTGCTATGGGAATGGCATAAAAATCATATTTCCGTTTTATTATTTGCTGTTAATGAAAATGCAAATAAAATTGGATTTTCCGTGCGGCACAAAAGGAGCAGCAGCGGCGGCAGTGGCAGCGGCAGCGGAATTAAATGTTGTTGCTGGCTGGAGGAGCCAGGAGCCAGCAGAGAGGAGCCAGGAGCAAGGACTGCCTGCAAATGTATTTCCTGGCGCACATTTCAAATAAACATTTCGGTTTTCCAGCATTTCGCAGTGCTGTGTGTATTTTTATGTCGGCGGGAGGCCGGCAGTCGGCAGTCGCCAGTCGACAAATGAAAAGCATCAAAAATGAAAAAATACGAGGAGGAAAGCCAGTGGAAAATCATTTGAAAAGCCAACAAAAATGGTTGTGTGTGTGTGTGTGTGTGCGGCCCTCTCCCCTCCCTCCCCGGCCGACGTGTGTTTAGCATTAATTGGGTCACGTAATTAGCAGAGCTTGTTTGGTTATATACTACATATAGAGTATAGAGTATAGAGTATAGTATTTAGGGGGATCCGGGCCAAATTTGATTATCCCCAGAGAAAGGACTCTGCGCAATTGATACGGAATTAAATAAAACTAAAGCTTAAAATGCAGAGTAACTTCCTTTAGCTCTCTAGTTAGTCCTGGCCAGGACTTAACTAAGATCTATGAAGGCCTAGGCCACAGGGAGCCTGAATATAGAGTATTGTTTGGTTCCTTTCTCTCTGTGTCTCTCCCTCTCTCTCATCTCTCTCTCTCTCTCTCTCTCTCTCTGGCCACACAAAGGATCTGGCTGTGAATGATTTATGCGAAGGACACTTGCGGCAAGCAGGGGAAGCCGCTCGAGTGACTCCACTCGATGCTCATTGCTAATGACACCATCGATAATGATGCTCCTCGCTCCATCTGTTTGCCATTTGCGATTTGCTATTTGCGATTTGCGATTTGCGATTCCGAATTGCGAATCGCGAATTGCGAATTCCTTATTCCTTGGTCCCTGCTCCATAGTCCCTAGTCCCTAGTCCTTAGTCCTTAGTCCTTAGTCCTCATTCCGGATTCCGCAGGAGCTTTGCCCCTGCCGCCGCTCGTTCGAGTGGAAAAGTCAAGTCAACTCGAGTTCGTCCTTATTCCCAGCGTATGCGGCGAATCAGGACTCCGACCCAACCGGAATCCGCTCGAGAAGCGAGAAACTATAAGCCAGGAGGAGAGGTCCCTACGATTGCGATTGGGAAAGTGCCATTCGTACTACTCAAATGAAATCAGCGGCGAACTATGGTGGGAGTAAGGGGTGTCGGGTGATGGGAGGTGACACCTGACCCGAACCCCCCCCCCTCGAACAAATAATGCATGCGGCTCTGCTGCTGCCACGAAAATAACACTACAACAAGGAGCTGTTGTTGGCCAAGGAAAGTCGTTCTGGCTCAGTCAACAAAATGCCAAATTCAAGCACCTGCCACAATTTTAGCCCGGCACGTTGTCGCCTCTCCTCTCCCTCGGCCCCCCTCTGCCCCTGCAGCCGTGGAGCGAGGGCGAACGAGAAGTTTTCCCTCTCGTAAATGTTTGCCATACAAATGTATAAAACATTACCGCACGGCTGTGCCAGAGACGTGCCACAGAGCGGGAAACTTTTTATATTCCAGCTTCTGGCACTCGCTCGGAAAACCCGCTCCTTCCTGGCCAAGTTCTCCCTCTCCCCGCGCTGGTCCGCTCTGTGGGATGTTTTCCTGATTGGTGGCCAGGAGGGTAAGCGATAGTTTTCGGATACTTTGGGGATAGTTTAGGGATAGCAATAACAGACGCAGAAGGCAGGACTCATTTGTCTTGGTCGGAAGGTGTCCTCTTGCCTGCTTTGCTTTAGGTATCCTGTAGATACTTCTAGGGGGGATTTGTTATCGTGACTGGAACACTCTTTGAGGGAGCCTTGGAGTCCTTATAGATCCATCTCCCTCAATATAGTATCAATATTCCCCTTTACTTATATGGGAAAGGACTCTCCCTTAACCCTACTTGCATGTACGTTGGAAGTAGTCATACATAACTTTCCTTTAATCTCGATTAACTCCCAATACTATATATTTTCTCCAAGTTATTGTATATCTTAGCTTTTTAGTGTATCTTTGCCTTAGTTTAACCAAGCTATAGGGATCACTTTAAAGTGCAGGAGATCACTGGCCCTGGCTTTAAGCATATATTTTCTGTATCGCAACCTATGACTCTCATTTCCGCCTTGGGGCGAGCCACCCCTTTTGGCCACGTTTATATGTGTCCCTTGGCAGCCACCCCGCTCTATTCAACGTTGCCACCTCGGCACCTTCCACCTACCACCTACCACCTTTTCCCCCTTCTTGGCCCCTGCCAGCGACATTTTATGCGGCTTTTTGCCCGGCTTTCCACCCATTTCTTTTCATTTGGCTTTCATTTCGTTTCGTTTACGTTTGTCATTCATTCTGGTTCATTTGCTCGATTGTGAGTCATCGCCATCATCATTATCGCAGTCCGGGCAGGACTATAATGGTGATGATGATGATTGTCATTATCAGCGGGGTGCGGGGAGTCGTCACCTTGCCGCCCGACACACACACATACACAGGATACACAGGATACACGGGATACACACGCCCGCCGGATACAAGTTGTTGACCCACGTTGGCCCCCTAGCATTGAGCTCCCAATCCCAATCCGAATCCGAATCCTTGAGTACGTGAATCCGTGAATCCGTGAATCCAGCTCAGCCACCTGACACAACCCCTGGCCACTCGAAGGCCCGGACAGGCGGACACCCGGACAGGAGGACACTCTAAGAGGCGCCTTGCTATTCAAGAGCCCCTCGAAGACAGGGACAGAGCATAGCTCAGAGCCCAGGCAACGGCAGGAGCACTTAACCCTAATTCCTGCAACTCTGACACATCAACTGAGCCACAGACAATGGCCACATTAGCCTAAGCCAGTCCGTGTCCGTCTCCGTCCCCGTCCCCACCTCTGTGTCCCTGTCCGCCCTCCTTTGTCAACGTTGAAATGAGCAAAATGCATAATCGAAAAAAATCATTGAAGCGTAAATGCTTTGTAACAGGATACGGAGGATAAGGAGGATGAGGAGGTTGGGGAGCTTGAGGAGGCGGATGAGGTGGCCGAGGTGGTGGCCCCTTTTGGCCAGGACAAAACGAATACGAGTACGTAAACCTAAACCCATCCGATCCGATCCGATCCGAGCCCAGCCCAGCCCAGCCAAGGCAGCCAAACGTAGCGAAACAAAACCAAACGAGTTGCGAAGGACAGATACAGAGACAGGACATGGACATGGACATGGGTCGGGTGCTGGGGGAGGACAAACAAAAGTGAGAGGGGGTTGTTGGGTGGCAGGGAAGTCGGGGTCAGTGGACAGTCATAGCTCCCAGCTCTCAGCTCCCTACTCTCAGCTACCTGCTCCCAGCTCCCAGCTCCCAGCTCCCAGCTCCCAGCTCCCAGCTCCCAGCTCCCAGCTTCCAGCTCCCAGCTCCCAGCTCCCAGCTCCCAGCTCCCAGCTCCCAGCTCCCAGCTCCCAGCTCCCAGCTCCCTACTCTCTGCTCCTTGAATGTGTGGCGACATCGACACCACAACTAATGAACGGCGGACAGGACGTGGACAACCCCCAGACTGACACAGGACAAAGGACACTGGGACACTGGCCTAAGGATGGCTACGGAAGCGGAGTCTGCGACTGCGTAAGTGACTTACTCCGGCTGACCAGCGGCAAACCCAATTGCAACCAAAACTTAACCCAATCACGAACTGTAGTCAGTGGAGCAGCACAGGGGAACAGAGGAACCCCAGGCAGGATATACTAGGGGTAACTGAGGAGTTGGATGCCAGGATAGGGGGAGTTGACCAGTCACTTGCTGGGAACAATAATCAATAAATACTTGTATAACCCTTCTATGGAAGCCTAGGATATCCAGTTCGACCTGATTTAAGGGCACAATCGCTCTGGCGCATTCCATATCTGGAGAGGACAGGGAAATACTTGAAATATTCTTTCAGCTCGTGCATTCCGCATGTGGAAATGTGGAAATGTGAAAATGTGGATGGGCTTGGGTATGGGTCTGGGTAATAAAGTCGGAACGGGGCAATGCTCATACTGTAGTGGGGCATTTTTGGATCGAATAGCGAAATTCCAGCAAAGTTTTTGCGGCTGCGGCAAATTCCGTTACGGCGGCTGCATCAAATTCCCGGATTCCCGGATTCCCGGATGATTCATTCCATGCCCAGCGGGTGACTCATGAGGAATGGGGTGCCACTGCCCACTGCCCTAGTCCCAGTCCCAGTCGCAGTCCCCCTCCCAGTCGTAGTCCCCCTCCCGAAGCAGCGAACCAACTAATTCAGTTGACTCCAGTGCCAGTGCCAGTGCCATTGGACGGGGCTTCCATTTCTCAGTTGTCGAGTTGCCGAGCTGCCGAGCTGCCGAGCTGGTGAGCTGCATTCCCCTCCCCTGGCCACGGGGGCTCCCACCAAAGTTGGCCGACAGTTCGCAGTTCCCAGCCGACAATCAAATGGCCAACGACACCCGGCCAAGCCCCCTCCTCCTCCCTCGAAGCTCAGAGACTTTGTATGGGTTGTTTGCCAGCAGCAGCGGCAGCGATTGCGTGTTCCCAGAGTCGACGGACTGCGGGGAGGCATCGAGTGTTTGGGGGGATGCTCGGGCATATTGCATACTGCACAGTGCACAGTGCACATTGTGAGTGAGTCCCGCCTGGCTGGGCCTGGCGGGTGATGAGTCAGACAGGCGAACGTGAAGTCCTTCGGAAGAGGAAAGAGCAGAAGGCAGCGGGGAAAAGTGTGGAAAAGTTGAGAAAAAATGCAGGCAGGAGGGCTGAGAGGGCAGAGGGCAGGGGGCAGAGAGCCAGGTGGGTACATGCGACATAAGCAACCACTGACGACCACAAAAACGATGACGGGCGATGCGTGCCACTGATAACGGCGACCAGGCCGAGGGTGTCCTGCCAGGGGTGCCAGGGTGGGCGGCTCTCTGGCCCTCTGGACAGTCCAGTCATAAATTGCAGGCAACAACGAACTAGCATGAATAGCGGCATTAAAGTATCAGCCAAACAAAGGAGGAAGACGGCCAGAAGAGGGGCCAGAAAGGAGGGCTGCTAGGTGGGTATAGGTATAGGTGGACCCTGAAAGGAAAGCAAAACAAATTGCAGCCTGCATACAAAACCGGGCTGAAAGGCAGGCCAGTGCAGTCCGGGCGGGGCGGGGGGCGGCAAGGCGGGCAGCATAAAGCAGCTTAACCGCTCCCCTGGCAGGGATTTGGATCCTTGGATCCTTGGAGCAGCAGCAGCAGCAGCAGCAGCAGCAGCAGGACCTAGAGCTAGAGCTAGAGCTCCCCTTTTTCTTCACTCGCATGTATATGAATTTGATAAGGTTTTTGTTTCGCCACAAAAAGTTCATTCCGCTGTCCTCGGTCCGCCCTCCGCCGTCCGCCCTCCGCCGTCCGCCGTCCGTTGCCAAGGCAAATTGCTTTGAGTTATTTAAGGGAAAATACGCAGCAGCGACGGACGGACGGATGGAAAATTGTTAAGGCCAGGCACGTCGTCGATTGTGGGTCGGAGCCGGGGTCAGGGGAAGCAGAAAAGTAGAGGCCAGCAGCAGATTGAAGAGGGAAGCTGAACAGATCCAGGGCGGTATCCAGGAGCAGGGCCCCGAGTGGGGCAGAAATTGTTTTGAAATGATTTGAAAAAGCATTTCAGTTTAAGCCAACAATATCCTGGCCACACACACGCCTGTCCCTGCCTATGAATTGATGAATGCTGGTCCTCTGAATCCGAATTCGTAGCGAGTCCTTAGCCGAATGCGAATGCGAACTGAGTGCGTATCTGAATGCAGGACATGAGGAGGACCAGCAACAATTTGAGGATTAGGCCCGAGAGCCGGGCAATAATTGAGGGATTTGCCGCCAGGAGCAGGAGGGGGGAACGGGAATCGAATTGATGAGGAGCAGCCATGGCCTGGCCACTCATTCAATTTCCAGGATAATTGCCAGCTGCCAGAGCCGAATCAAAGTGCCTAACTGCCTCCATTGGTTTCGGCCGCCACTTGCCACTTGCCACTTGCCACTCGCTACTTGCCGCCTGCTGACTGCTGCCTGCTGCCTGCTGCCTGCTACTTTCGCATGCAAATTGCTGGGAGCCAGCTGCTTGGCCGCCTCCGCGCCTCCCTCGCGGTTGTGTAAGCCCAAAAGCCAGGCGAAACTAAGGGGAAAACCCCTGGCAGGCCAGCGAAAAGAAAACGGTTCAATTAAGCCAATATTTGCGCACACTCGCACACTCGCACACTCGCGCCGCCTCTAGTTTGGCCAGCGAGCAACCCCCAACCCCCAACCCCCTTGGAGCGCCCCTCACTAGCACACCCCCATTACTGCCTGCCCCCGTCCCCTCCGCAGCGCTGCTAAGCGATGGCACATTTTTCGTAGCATGCTTTGCGGCTGCTTAGCCCACGGCCACAACAGAAACCCGCTCAAGTGTTTGTGTATCTGTCTCTCGCCGTGTGCGTGAGCTGTCCTTCTGCGCCACACTGAGTGTGTGTGTGTGTGTGTGTGTGTGCGAGTGTGTTTGAGTGTGTGCGTGTGCGCGAGAGTGTGTGTCTGTCTGTGGCTGGGATTTGTGTCGCTGCCTTGCACACAGAGAAAGAAAAGAGCCACACACAGCTGAGCGGCGCTGTATCGGCTGTCTGCCAAGTAATACTTTTTAACTGGCGATATATAGACACCGATTGGCCCTATATTGCCACATAAAGCCCGACTTATGAGCCGCAGTGTAATATGAACTGGTGCCAGAGGATGGTGCCTTGGAAGTGCCTCAAGTTTAGTCTCTCTCGTCTGTGCAGTAATAACAATAATTCCCAAAACAAGAGTCCTTGCAAGGCCACAGCCAATCAATATCCAGGCATAATAAATAGGGTTTGATTAATGCGAATAAAATCGATGCCAAGAGCCCTAAGAAGGTCTTAGAAGGTTCTTAATTACTTACAACACTATATCAGGGATATTCAAGGCTTCAGAGGTGTGTTCAAGGGAGTGTATATACTATTGGTATTAATATAGTGGGAACAGCCTTTAGGTGCCATAGTAATCAGGGTTCGCTGTGGCTTCGTTATCCCTTAAACTCCTTTCCAAGTGATACACAGCACCTGATACTACGACCAAGGATTACTTTAGGCGATCCTTTCTGTCAGTGTGGACTCCTGTGTGTGTGTGTCTGTGTTTGTGTCTGTTTCAGTTTCGGTCTCGGCATCGGCAAAGGCATCGGTTGGGTTTCTGTTTCTGTTTCTGTTTCGGGTCCTTCGGCTTACTCCTTCGTTGTTCTTCGACTTCGAGGGGGCATTGTATTGCCTGGCAGGGCATGTGGCGTGGCATGTGGTGTGTGGTGTGTGGTGTGCGGGGTGTGCAGTGTGCGGGCTGTGTGGGGTGTGGGGTGGGTGGGGTGGTGTGGCTTTGGTGACTCACCTGAACCTGAGCGGTGCCAACGGCCAGGAGGACCCAGAGGCTCCGCAGCAACAAATTACGACGCAGCGCGGCGCACATTGTTCGCACTCCTTGGCTTTCTGCTCCTTGGATTCAGCTGCTTTGTCTCTCGGTCTCGGGTCTCGTATCTCCTGTCTCCTGTCTCCTGTCTCCTGTCTCCTGTCTGCTGTTTGCTGACTCCTGTCTGCTGTATCCTGGCTCTTGTGTCCTGGCTCCAGTGAAGTCTCAGAATCTCTGACTCTGGCGTGACTTTGAGTGAATGGATTCCGACTCCGATTCCGATGCTGGTTCTGCTTAACTTGTATTTGATTTGTTGGCTTGTTCGTTTAACACTTTGCTGCGACTGCGGCGACAACAAGCGGCGGCCGCAACAAGAAATCAAAAACACAAAAAAATTTCATTAGCAAGCGAACGAATTTTGTGGGGAATCCGCCGGATTCGGATTCGGATACGGATTCGGTTTCGGATTTGGATTCGGAATGCGGACTCTGATTTTGATTCTGATTCTGATTCTGGTTCTGAATGCGGGTCTCTGGCTCTGCTATTTTTTGGCTAGTGATTTCTGGGGTTCGTTGCGACTTGTGGTGGCCAAGTTAGCTGCTTTCCCCTCCTGCCGCACCGCTCCGCGAGGCGTTTTTCCTCGGCGCTGCCCCAAAAACTATGCAGCCGAAAATGTCAACTCGGAAAACGGACAGCGGACAGCGGACCACGGTCTGAGTGTGTGTGTGTGTGTGTGAGTCGTCGTAGTATTTGGTTGTGGAACGTAGTAGCTGAGAGAGTGAAAAGCCGAGGAGGGGGGGGCCGGGGGAACGAGTAAGAGAGCGTTACTCGCTGCTGTCTGTCCTGTCCCACTGTACGCACTCGCTGGCCTCGGGGCCTTGCCGCGGACAACGACGAGAAAAAAGGCAGGCACTGTGTCCGTCCGAAATGGGAAACGGCGTAGAAAGTAGGATCCGTGAAAGTCCGCTGCACTCGGCGCTGTGACGTTGGCGCTGGGAAAACCTGTCAGCTGCAGCCGCTGGCTGCCCGTCCCCTGTCCCCTGTCCCTGTCGCTTGTTTCTGCTGCTGGCAGCTCCTACGCAGGTCCAGGCCCCCTCCCCCCTTCTGGGGCTTCTGCGCACTCCCGCCCGCTCTCGCTCGCTCGCTGCCACTGGGCCTGCGCGGAGAGGAAGAGCAAGAAGGAGGAGGGAAAAACCACTGGCTTTTCCCAGCTAAGTTGGCACCACAAATTCACTGGCATTGCTTTAGTTTATGTTTTTTAGGTTTTCTGCATTGCTTCACTTTGTTTCTCTCTCTTTCTCTGTGTTTTCCAGTTTTCACTCGCACTTGTTACAACAACAACAAAAAAATATAACGAATAACGTATGCAATCAGTATCAGCTTTTGGTTTCAGTGTCTCTCTCTCTCTCTCTATCTCTCTCTCTGTGTGGGTCTCCTCGTTTCAGTCGCCTTTTATCGAGGCCCAAAGCTCCCACTGGCCGAGTCTCTCCGAGCTGGAGAGTGGAGAGCGGAGAGCGGAGAGCGGAGGACCGAGGCAGCCCCAGGCTCCCTCTCCCTCTCCCTCTCCGTGTCCGTGTCCGTGTCCCCGCCTCTCTCTCCAGCTCGAAGAGGCCGCTGGCCCTGCTGCGGAGCTCTGGAGCTGTAGATGTACCTGGCGCTGCGAACGCTCACAAACGACTGCGAGCGCGGACGCAGCGTATCCTTCGAGGCGAGGCGAGTCCGAATCCGAGTCCGAATCCGCATCCGAATCCGAGTCGAGTTCGAAGCTCGTGCTCGTGCTCAGAGCGCGTGCCCGCGGTCGATATCAAGGGCGAAACTGGCACGGGGGTGGAACGCTCTATGCCCCGTGGCCTGTGGAATGTTCTGTGCCAGCCGAGGAAGCAGCAGCAGCAGCAGCAGCAGCGGCGGCAGCGGCAGCAGCAGGGGCTCGCGAACTGGTTTCAGGCCAGGAGGCCAGAACAGGTTCCGCGCTCGCTGTTACTTCCGCCGGAAGTCCCCTCCGTTTGTGTCCCAGACTCGGCGCTGGCCGAGGGTGGTTACCTCAGCACTTTCAGGGATTCCGCAGAACTCTACTTACCCTGTCGCGCCTCCCTTGTGTTCATTTTCATTTCGACTCGGAGTGAAATTCGAATTTAAAAAATGTCGCGAAACCGGATCCAGCGCAGTTCCCCACCTAAGGTGTGGAACGTGGTGTGGAACTTGGTGTTAGCTCAGACGCAAGCCTGACAGCTTGGAGAGCTTCGTTGAGTTCACTTGGTTCTGGCAGCACTGGCTCAAACGCCTTAGCGCAGACCTCAACCAAAGTGGACAATTTTTACAGCGATCTCTAGCGGTGGAGTTTTACCTGGGATGCAAACCAGTTCGGACTCACCAACGCTAGCAAGGGAGCAAACCAGGCAGAACAATTATATAGAGTCTGGTGAGTTTAACGCAGACACAATCTAGGTGCAGGACTTGACTATACTTAGCTGGGTACCAAACCCATCTATATCTTTGAAATTTTTCAAAATTTCATTAGCCGTAAAAAATCAGTAAATAATTCAGCCCCTCTGGTGATACTCCCCCTCCATTAAAGGACACGATTACCTTTATAGCTTGAGCATTTATTCTTACAAACAGAAACAAATCTTGCGCCAGTCTTACGTTCAGAGGCCACCCCTTCGATCGGTCAGATTCCTGACCACATATGGTTAAAAAAAAAAAGGGAATTACAATTACTAGAGAGTGGGGGGGAAAGCAGGAAACAGGGAACAGCTAGGAGTAGTTGTGGATCAGGAAGTCGTAGCTGTACTCGAAGACCAGCAGCAGGATGGCGCCGCCGGGGCCGAGGCGCATGATCTTGGGCAGGAGGCCCTTGTAGAGGGCGCGGAAGCCCTCCTCGCGGTAGACGATGCCCATGGATCGGAGCGTGCCGCGGTACTTGACCTGGCCGGGCACCGGCTGCGGTCCCTGGATGCGCGACTTGGCCACGTCGCAGGGTATGTTGACGAAGCAGGCCAGGGTGCCGGCCATGAAGCCGATGGTCACCTTGCGCAGGAACTCCAGGTGGCTCTCCTTGTACTCCGGCACCACGTTCTTCACGCTGTGGTAGAACCCGAAGTAGACCATGTTGAACAGCCCGTTGCGCCCCATAGTGGCTGTGATGCCCTTGTTGAGGCCCCGCAGCCCCAGGCCGTCCTGCCGCACGATCCCCTTGGCCACGTCGAACGTGCTGAGCATCTTCTTCTGCCTGTCCGCCTGCTGGGCCACCTTGACCACCTCGAAGGGGTTCACGGCGATGGCCTCCAAGACGCCGGCGGTGAGGCCGGCCAGCGAGAAGGTCAGCGGCGTGGGCGTCGGCGAGCCGAACAGGAAGAGCGGCTTCGTCTGCTCGAACACCAGGAACTTGATGGCCCGCTTCGGGGTCTCGGCCAGGATCGGGGGCATGATGCCCTTCCAGTACGAGGTGATGCCCTCGTGGCGGTACATCTTGGCGAAGCAATCGAACACGCCATTGTAGTGGAGCTGGGGAAATTGCGAAATTTAGTGAAATTTCATGAGTCTTTCTTTCTAGTTATAGCATAGAGGGGACTTGGAATCTATAAAAGTTTCTGTATACTCTTGTGATCCTTAAAGACAATCGATAAATAATTACCAACTAATTTCCTTGACAGAAACTATAGCTATTCTTTGTCTAACTATCAGAATCTGGAAGCAAATCGACGCGATACAGCGAGCATTGTTCCACTAGCCTATGTGATGTAGCTGTAGCTGTAGCTGTATCTGTAGCTGTATCTGTATCTGTAGCTGTATCTGTATCTGTAGTTGTATCTGTATCTGTGTCTGTATTTGTATTGTGCTAATATTATCCCCCCTGGCGTCCCAGCCACCCCTTTGCTTGGCCTGGACCGTCGTGTTAATATGCAGCCATAAATTTGTTTAATCATCGCGCCTCGTCCGCCGACTGAGAGCGAAGATGAAACTGTGTCGCAGTCCCAAGACATTTCTATGCTGCTCCACAGACGATATATAGCCGTCTAACGACTCGACCGCTTCGCGTGAATCTGGCTGGCAGAAGCATACTAAATTCATATTCTTGGCATCAGTATCATCATTGCATTAGTTATTTTATTGCTCACCCCATGACTACCAGTTCTACACGCTGCCCCAGAAAATTCAACTTTTATACTCCTCTGGCCTTATCTAGAGGCATTCAGGGCATAAAGATTTCCAGAAAAGTGCCCTAGTATACCCAGATTAGATAGGCTGTCGCCTCTCGGAGGCTTTAAAGGATTTGAAGACAAAAACAGTACGAAGGGGTAACAAGTGTCAACACCTTACTAAACTGTGTTGCCTTGGCTTTTATTGCCTATATATTGCGGGTCCGAGTCTATAAGTATTCCTCGGACCTCCCACTTACAAGCTATAACCTTTTCCCGACCCAGAACTAATGTCCAGTGTCGGAAGCGAGTGAAATCGAAAGCTGCGGCTGTTATCAAGCGTAATTCCTATTTTAATTTTAAGTCTTGCTCGGCGAGAGGGGGGAATGTTTGTCACGTCTGGTGTCA